>VWYK01087284.1:0-24581 GCA_013399775.1 Semnornis frantzii
CACCCCCACTCCCCAGCTAAGGAAGTAGAATTGCCTGGAGTAATTACTGCGAGTCAGCAGCAGCCTTGTTTAAATGACCTTTGCATCTTACTAAACGTCTCTTGTTAGATCCCAAATTTGAAAGAGACCAGGAGAGGCTATAAAGATACAAAAAAGCCACTGGTTAGCAGGTATCGTGCTTTGCCAAGTCTTTGATTTTGGCAAGTCTAACTTACAGGACAAGCACACTTTCTTTTCACACCAAAAAAACCCCAAGATGCTAACAGTAAAACTGTTATAAAACCAGTTATATAAAAAAATAAAGAGTGCAAATTCTGCACACCACGTGGCCAGTTCCCTCTCAGACCGCACAAGTGGACAACAAAAATGCAGAAATACTCCAGAACAAACAATCCCTAGCAGGGATAAAGAAGAATGAGCACCATTCCCCCCCAAGAAGACTTTCTGAACAGATGACCAAACCAAGCCTGGTCCCATGCACCCCTGTGGGACAGACACAGATCAGAGCAGGATGCGGCGGCACCGTTCCCGTGCCTGGGGTGGGTGGCAGCTCAGCTGGCAGGGTCTCGTTTGGTACACTGAGCAGTGCTGCTGATGGGTATGACACGGAGCCAGGAGTTAGCATACACAGGCTTATTCAGTGCCTGCCTCCAACCTGCAGGGCACCCCAAGATGGGTTTAGGAACACCCCTTCTCCATGTATCCATGTGCTAGCACTGGGGATATTCTAGAGTCAAAGAAGCAACTGGTTGGAGACCTTGCAACCATTGGGTCCAAATGTAGGCCCACAGCCACAGTATCTGTTACAGGTATACCACAACTGCTGCAGCTGCTCACCAGCAAGGGAAGAGACAAACACCAGGTAGAGAGTCAAGCAAAGTGCAAATTTGATTAGCATGAAAACAAAGTTAAACCAGCTTCCACTTGGACCAAATCTGGGAATCTACTTTTTTTTTTTTTTTCCTGGAAGTAGCCTGTAATGAAAACATTTCCAGCCTGTTTTTCAGAAGTTCCACAATTGTTATGAAACAACTTCCACAGAAAGTCAGGTTTCACCTTCCTAATCACAGCCACCAGCACACGTTTTGATGTCTTCATATGTTGTGTCTTTGGAAGGCTTTAGGGAAGTTATTAACCTTGAAGAGTAATTTATTCTCCCAAATGAAGTTATTGATATCAAAATATAAACTTTAAGTATACAGAATTGGTAGTTTAAAGGGAGAGATTGATTTAATAAAATTTTTAAAAGGCATTTTCACTCAAATTGCTCAATGTTTTCCTAATGTTCCACAACAGTATTTTAACCTCAGGTGCAAAATGTAGCAAGTCCTGCTGAGTCTTGTGGAGCCAGAGAACCATTTTGGTTGGAAGAGACTTGTTAAGATTATCAGGTCCAAATACTCTACCAAAGCTGGTGCTGAGCCATGTCCTTCAGCACCACATTTCTGCATCTCCTAACAACACTCTTGAGTAAAAAGAAAAACTAAACCCAAACCTCTTTTCAATGCATGCATGAAAAACAATCACTGATTTACTGATATTTAAGTTTCACACAACTGTTTCTGTCTTTTATTTTTAAATGAGATAATGAAGAGGAGAAAAAGAGAAGTCAAGATGAAAAATAGTCCTTTGAGATTAACACTTCCTACTTTCAATATTCTAAACATAAATGAGAGCTTTGATTAAAAGTTTTGGTTATTCCTTCACAAAAACCCAACAAACCCCAAAACTTGCTTACAGAAAGCTGAGAATCTGCAAATACTGGCTGCAAAACTCTCATCAGCTTCAAGGAATGCAAACTCACAATCATTATTTGCAAGAAAAAAAAAATTAAAAATTAAAATATTAACTTCAGCATTGAAAATATTTATCCTCCCTGATCTGATCCTCCTCCCCAACAATTACAAAGCAATTACATGAGATAAGAGCACACTTCTAGGCACCATTTTCACATATTTTGATAATCATGTCCAATTACAAATTTCCCTCAATGTTTAAATAAAAAAAATAAACCTTGTAAAGGCTTCTTTTTTTTTTCTTTCTTCATTATTCTGACACATTGCTTAAGTGTCTCCCACAAGGAAGAATGGAATTCACTGGAGTTCTGATGCAAGATGTATTAGAAATTAACAGCCGACTTGCAGTTAACATCAGGCTGCCAGAGAACTGAACCAGAAGGCTTCAAGAAAGGAACTGTAACGTTAAAGATGAAAATGCAAAAAACTAAGCTTTTGGGTTTTTTCACTCTTGTTGGCCTTTTCAAGGTTTAAGGTTTTTTTATAATGCCATCAGCTATAACAACACATTCTTGACATCCTTGTTTAGCCAAACAAATGACCTACAAAAGGAATAATCAGGCAGCATGCAATTTTCATTATCCTGCACTAGGTTAAGCATCTCACTTCCACCTGAGCCTTTTGTCAATTAAGTGAAACATTTTCAACCCCAGAACACCACAGTACTTCTGCTCCATCAAATTTCAAGTACTGTGATTTCCTTATGAAAGAAGGGAGGTTTGGATACTAGGAAAACTGTCTTGGCTGCAAAAGTGGTCAGGCATTGGAACAGGCTGCCCAGAGGGGTGGTGGAGTCTCCATCTCCCTCAGTGTTTGACAAAGGTGGGCACATGGCCCTTGAGGACATAGTCTAGTGGGCATGGTGATGCTGGGTGGATGGCTGGACTAGGTGATCTTGAAGGTCTTTCCCAACAACTTCCTGCTCTCACCAGAAGTTCACTCCTTGCCAGCATCTATATGAGGAACTAGAAAATAGGGAGTGAAAAAAGAAAAAAAAACAGGAAAGCAGCAGTGGAAGCATCAACTTCCAGCAAGACTTCCACAGAATGGAGGAAGCAAGCACAGAGGCCAGGTAGTTCTGCTGCTGGCAGGAAAAATACACAACACAACATCATAGGAGAATGTTTGCAGCCCCTTACGGACACTGAGCCTCGTTCCTCCTTTCTGCCTCATCTACATTTTCAGAGAAGCCTCTTACTGGGCCTGACGCAGCTACCTGGGGCTGCATGGCTGCCTTGGGCTGCACGGCAGGCTGCAGCCACACAGCTGCCAGGGCTAGCAGCCATATGTTGAGTCTCTCCAGAAAGGCCCCTAAAAGAAGGTCCTGCCCTCAGCTGTCTCCTCGCCGACTGTCTGGCACAGAAAGCAAACCCTGACAGTGGCCCTGAGGAGAGGTGAGGCACCCCAACAGCTGCTGCCTGTCACTGACACCACCCCAGCCAGCTGGGCACAGGGCTTGGCAGCACCCCATGGGGGATGTGGGTGACAAACAGCATGGTGGCACGGGAGGACATCTCCTTTGAGCTGCTTCTGGAGGCACCCCCAATCCAGAGGGCAGCATTTCAGAGAATCACAGAGCGGATCTGGCTGGACGAGACCTTCGAGATCAGCCAGTGCAAGCTCCGACCCAGCACTGCAAGGTCATCACCCAAGCACGTCCCCAGGCACCATCTCAGTGACTCCACCAGTGCCCTGGGCAAACCATTCCAATGCTGCCAAACCCTTCCAGTGAAGAAATGTTTCCTTTCAGGTAGTCATAGAGAGTGATAAGGTCTCCTTGAAAACTGCTGGCGCAGCAATGAAGGCAAAGAGCAAGATGGGGTTGGGTTCTGCCCCATCCTTGTTACCCGTGTCACCTCCCTGGGTCAAGCACTGGCTGGCTCCTCCCAGGTGATCTAACTAAGCAACAGACAGAACATCAAAGACATTTAGAGCACTGCTCACCTCCTCTCCTGCCCTCACACCAGGAGGGACAAGCGAGGCCCCAGAGGCTGACACAAACCTGCCCACTGCCCTGCAAAGGAGGTCACCTGAGGTAGGGATGAGGCTAACTGATAAAAAATAAGTTATCCAGTATCACAGGGCTGTCTCAAGCACCTCTGCTGCCAAGAGAGCTGCATTTCATCTTGGCCTTGAGCCAGCCCTAAGACATCCCGTTTCAGTTCCTGATACTTCAGGCATTTGCTCTCCCTGCACTCACTTTACAGACATAAACAAAGGCAGGAAAAAAATAAAATTAATTCACTGTGTGGAAACACAAGGCTTAAAAGTAAGGAGAGTGCAAGAAATGTCTTCAGCTGGGAACTGGGAGACGTTGTGCAGACTGTTGGAAGGGACCACTCCAGAGCTGCAGGAATTCAAGCACATCCACTAGGCACTCTGAAGAGGCAGCAGCTCCCTCCCTTGTCATGCAGCATTTTGTCTTTGCTTTATTAGAAGAAAGAGCTATTGGACTACACACAGGGGGAACAGACAGATGTAATTACAGCTGTTGAAAAAAAAAAGCCTAAATTCTAAATGCTACAGTATGTATGGATACAAACACAAACTGGTTACACACACACATAGAGAGTTCAGCCTTGTTCTTGTTGGAAGTCTTTGCCTGTGGTAACATCTTAGAACCAATTAATACTCCTGCTATAGAAAAAGATTCATTCCAATCTGGAATGAATCCAGTTCTGGTCTCCCCATCATAAGAAGGACATAGAACTGTTGGAGCAAGTCCAGAAGAGGGCCACAAAGATGATGCAAGGGCTGGAGCACCTCTGCTATGAGGACAGGCTGAGAGAGCTGGGGGTGTTCAGCCTGGAGAAGACTCCAGGGGCGCCTTAGAGCTGCCTGCCAGTAGCTGAAGGGAGCCTACAGGAAGGCTGCAGAGGGACTTTTCATAGAATCATAGAATCACAGAATCAGTCAGGTTGGAAGAGACCTCCAAGCTCATCCAGTCCAACCTAGCACCCAGCCCTATCCAATTAGCTAGACAATAGCTCTAAGTGCCCCATCCAGTCTTTTCTTGAACACCTCCAGGGACGGTGACTCCACCTCCCTGGGCAGCCCATTCCAATGCCAATGACTCTGTGAAGAACTTCCTCCTAACATCCAGCCTAGACCTCCTCTGGCACAACTTGAGACTGTAATACACACACACGCACATGACTTGAGCAGGGAAGGTCAGTGGGATAACCAAGGAAGAGGATATTTCCCTTGCCAATGGGACACTTTCACAACTGCTGACTATTTTCTGAAGCAGTCTCAGGTTTCCTGTGTCATGGATAGCATTCTGGGGTTCGTTTTATGACGTGTTTTTCAGTTTCACCTCTGAATAAATTCAGAAGAACACGGAATGTCATCACCTCAGGTTAAGCCAGAGAGAGAGACATCTAAATTCTCTACCACATAAATCACTCTCTTTGTGCTCTTTTTTGCAGCAGTATATTTCCTGCAAGTAACTAAAATGTGGATTTGATTTTCTTTATTTTAGTAGAAGCTGATTAACAGCCCCTCCTCTGAAGGAATACACAGTATTTTGAATCCAACGATAGCTTGGACAACAATTATCATGACTTTTCATCTACAGTTTAGCAGGGTGTAGAAAATGGTGAGAAGATGCTTACAACTGCTAATGCTCTGAGACTGCACTGCTGGTACCTCCTTTGGCTCATCACCATTAGGCATGTTGCACCACGCAGCACCTTTCCAAGCTGACTTCAGAAAGGATGCCTCCAGAATACCTTATTCAAGTACTTGATTAATTTGGGTTCAAAATCACAAGTTTTCTTCAAAGTCAGCACTTGGCTTCTTGTGAGGTGAATACTCCAAAAAGAACATTTCCTGATGGACTCAGACATCCCTGTTTGAACGTAATGATACATGTCACAATTAGATCATGAATGCAAACCCACTGAAGCCAAACGGCAGCACGATTCTTGGATGACACCACAGGGAACACAAACCATGGTAAGTCTTCAGAGGCAGCTTGCTGCTTCCCACCTCTTGCTCTTGTCCTCTGCTGTAGCCTCTCGCTTGGGGCAGGTGGGTGGTCTGCTGAACTTCTTGCAGCCCCAAGGCAATGCCAGCTGTTGATGCTATTTTACCACCACTTTGCAGCTCTGCTTTTTCCACAATGCTGATGGCACTAGAAAGGCCCAGTGGGTCCAACTAGCACCCTCCAACACAACCCTTTCACTTGGCTTGCTCTCCAACCAGCTTAGAGGGAGAGGCTCTCGACTTGAAAGGCAGCTCTTTCGCCCAGCTTGTCCAGCCTCCAGCCCCTGGGGGCATGGGACATCTTTAGAGGAGCAGGGAGACTGCACAGCCTGCATCTTGCGCCACCTATTTCCATGCCTAAACTGCCTCCCTTTCTCAAGAGACACAACACAGTGTTGCAAGTGTTAATCCCTCCTTTGCCAAATAACTCAGTAATTAACTGGGCTCATTTGGATTAACACTAACTCCTCTTCTAATGCTGTCACTAACTTTGACAATCCTACAGATTCTACTCTTCCTTCTGATCATAAAGAAATTAGATAAACAGATATTCAGCCTTTCTGAGGCATACATAATTGGGAAATCATTGAAAGTAATAAAACTACACAATTTAAATGTTCACCTCAACCTTCTTCACTGCTGCACACCTCTAAGCATCGGGAAAGTTCACTTCATTTCATTCCCTAGACCCAAAAAACCTTTCACTCCAAGGATATGAAAAGCAAAATGGCAGGACTGGGAGTTGCTACTTCAAACCTCAGGTGAGCAAAGACATTCCTCGGTGCCAAGGAAAACACCATGCAGTTTGGGTGCTTCGCTTCTCAGTGTTAATGGCACTCAATGCAAGTTACATGGAGTTACTCATCAACATTTACCCCAGGCCCCTTCCCAGGGGCCACTACATCATCCCAGCTTCATCATTCCTTTATCCATCTCAGGCACTTTGTTTAGCTCATTACCCTTGCAAGAGTAATAGTAAAACACAGTTGACCACAGGATCAATTGGGTTGGAAAAGCCCTTTAAGCTCATCCAGCCCAACCATTCTCTAACTCTACCAAGGCTGCTGCTAAACCACGGCCCTCAGCACCACATCTGCCTCTCTGAAACACCTCCAGGGATGGGGATTCAACCACCTCCCTGGGAAACCTGCGCCAGTCTTTGAGAGCCCTTTCAGTGAAAAGCTTCTTCTAATATCCAACCTAAACCTCCCCTGGTGCAACTGGCTAACATCAAAAGGTTTCCACTTCCAACAACTGGAATACTCTCCTCAACTGTTACTTGGGGAAGAACATTCCAGGGCATACTGCTTTGGGAAGAGGGAGCTCCCTACAGAGCACAGGGCTTACTCACAAGTCTGAGTGACAGAGCTGATTGTGGTATCTCTTTGTGAAAAGACAGCAATAATGTGCTGCATTCTCAGTCACAGAAGAGGAAAGGAAAAATATTTTCATGTGAAAATTATTGGGTCTGCAGATTAGCAAAGGACAAATGAACATAACTCACAGCAATGTCTTGGTTTGGTTTTTGTTGGGGTTTTTTGGGGGTTTGCTCATTTTTTGGGTTTTGTTTTTTTTTTTTTTATAATCTACAGAATGTGGCAGATTAAAAAAAAACTCGAATAGTGTCTACAAAATATCTCCTCATGCAGTTCAGTAAGGGGGCACACTAGAAAAAAAACAGAACAGGAATTTTGGGGTGAACTGGCCAAGTCCACTGCTCTCCCTGCTGGGGCTCTGCCCCAACTTACTACCACCCAAACCCTAATGTAGGCTCTGAAGTCCCACCAAGCCTAAGCACTTCAAAATGCAGCAGTGCATTTTCTGCAGGTAAACCCAAAGACACAATGCCTGCCATTGGGATACCGTGGGGCTGTGACTGTGAGAGGCTCAGCTCCCACCTGAGCACACAGCTGGTACCCCTCTATTTCCACTTTCTGATGGAGAGGAAAGCCAAGTTACTGCACTGCCCCCCTCCCAGGGGGCCCCTGGCACAGGGAGGGCACAGGAATAGGGTCCATTTCTGTACTTTGCCCCTCTTCCTGCTCTGGCACCTTTGGCCAAGTCTGGTCTTTGATGGGACATTTCTGCCTGGCCAGACCCGCCCAGCAGCAGCTCAGACCCTGTCCCACTGCTCGCAGTCACCACCTCCCAGGTCTGCAGGCTGTTCCTGCTCTCTGGACAAGGCACTGGCCACCAGCACTGGTCACCCTTACCTATCCATCAGAAGACAGGCTCTACTGATGGCCACTCCTCCCCTCCTTCTAGCCCTTCCCTCAGGCACAAGCAGGACCAGCCTTTTCCCAGGCTGCTGGAGCGCTCTGCCCATACATAGCCCAGACATCAGCAGCCTTTTCTCTCGGCGTTCCAAGCAGCAGCAAAGTAAATTTTACCTTCAGAATTATTTATAGACTTCCTGTAAGTGATTGCCCACAGCACAGCTGAACACGAGACAACAGCTCTGCTCATCTTCCACACCAGCAATAAATGTTTTTATCAGCAAACATTTGAGCAAACAACTGATTCAGTTTGTTCTGAGCATCTTAGGCTGGAAAAATAGTAATGGAAAGAAAACTTGAAGGTATTATACTCTGGGGCCGGCTCCTCCTCACTGCCATTTCCCCCTGAGCAGCTCTCCACAACAGAAAAAAAAAGCCCCAAATATCGAAACATTTACTTGCAGAGAATTTGAACTACGATTTGTAACCATAAATTCTGACAGCATTTGGTGTTTACCCAATACATATTTTTTAGTCTCTACCTATGCAAACAGTAAAACAGTAGAAGCAGGTTATAAACCCAGCAAAATTTAGTAACACTTAATTCCTTAATTCCTTGCATCCGGGCCCTGAAGCCTCAGATGCCACAGAGGTTCTTGCTTCAGCGTGAGGAAAGCCTGCAGGTTCCTATGGAGATGCTTTCAGGAACTAAGCAAAGGAGAAAAGTTGTTATTTGTTCTTGGTATATACAAATATTATTAGAAGCCAAACAGACAAAAAAAAAAAAAATCAGGTTGGAGATGTTACAGTAAAACCTTTCTATTGCAATTCAGAACTCATCACAAAAAGCTCACAGCAGAAAGCGCTGACGTTTGCTACTGTACTGCCTAATCCCACTGTCCTGCAGGGTTACACTAGAATTGCTCTCTGTAAGATATGATCTGTAAAATCACTAAATATGGAGAACAAATTTCTGAGAAAACAAACCCTTACCACATCAGCATTCTATAATATTAGGAAACTATTTGCATCATGAGGCTTGTGCTAAAATACTTACTGATCTCATCCTTACCATAACAAATTATCTGCCAGAAAGAGACCTTGAAGGTCAACACTGGCAACAATTAAAAAGTAATGAAAAACATTCATCCCTTAGGCAGAGTTACAATTTCTAAGTTTGAAGCAATGTGCTGTATATTTTATTAGCTATCGCTCGTTTAATTATTCATCGCAGCTCCTCTTATGCTCCACAGAGCAACCTCACATTGCTAAGATTTCCATTTGAATGTTATTACCAATTCAAGGACAAATCTCGTTTAAACTCCAGTTTTTGGGTTTGGGGTTGGTGTTTTGTTTTGGGTTTTTTTTTTTTTCCTTTTCTCCAAAACATAAATTATGCTCACAAACTAAACGGGTCTGTCATACTTGCTGTTTCTAATTCTGCTCACATGAGCTCCAACCTGGGACTCTGCACACCATCTCTCCAGCCATCAGAGACTCTGAGTGTCCGCATTCAGCTGCTCCAAGTATTCCTACAAAACCACACAAGTTTTCAACCAACTGCATCCCTTCCTTGGCCAGCCAGAGTCATTTTTATTCCTGTCTCATTTGCAGTAGCAGCTCACTCAAGCACAGTATTTTCTTAAAGAAACTCCCCGAGTTCAATCAAGGCGATAGCGCTGGGAAACAACTTCTATGCTTCAACTGCCATTTAATTCTCTTCCTGAATTTCCTAGCAAATAAATAAATATCTCTTTCTCAAGGTTTGAGCGAGATTGGTGAGAATCTGGAAGAAAAAGGGGTTGTAAGAACAAGGCAGGCTCAGGTTGTGTTATCTGCAGCTCTCTTACCCTTCAGTGTGGCCACACACGTTTATGCCCTGCTGGGGGCTCACAACAAATGCCAGGGTAAAAGCTAGAAGAGGTTTTTTTGGGGGGGCAGAACAAGACAAGTCTGTTTACTATTGTGTGGTCAACAACTTGAGGTAGGCTCCACTCTGAAAATGTCATTTGTGGAAATATGTATGTGCATGGTACTTAGATGGTGAATAATAGAGAACACACCAACGAATCTGACATGGTTGGGTATCTGCTTTACATCGAAAATGGAAAGCATCCTGACAATTTATGGTAGCCCTTATGTCATCTTTTTCCTCCTTGCAAAAATGTATCCACTTCCTGAATTTCCCTTCAGAAATGAAAAAGTGCTATCTGTGATGCCAAGGCTCACCCAAACCCAAAAAGGACTGTCTTTATGGAGGAGAAACAGCAGCAAGACAAAAAAGAGAAGTCTGTGTATTTAAAAAAAAAAATCCCAAAACATTAATTTTAAGGTATTTTGAATTTCATGACACATACAATAACCTGGAAAAAAAAAATCAAATTGAGCCTGTATTCCATATAATGAATAGTCAAACTCTGTCTAGTGCCTTCAAAAGTATTGATTTGCTTTAATTAAGCCCAGCAGCTCCTGAAAGGAAACAACAGCACTGTTCCCCAACAGTCCTTGGGAAGAGTGAAAATGTACTTTAAGCAGCAAGAAGAATTGAATTTTATTGTCCAAGAGAAGTGTTCTTCAGCCACTCAGGTTTGGGTTTATGCACTGTCATATCTTCAGGAAAGTGAACTGTTTCCATAATGGGGAAAATCATTTACAAGCATTACTCCTTAGTTTTATATAAGTAAAGGTGGCAGCAGAACCAGTCTTAACCCATTCTAAATGAAGACTAATCCCCAAGATCAGATGGATTTTGATTTATGAGATCACAACATTCGTTTTAGGCGAAGAACAGAAGTTGTGGAGTAGCTGCTTAATACATCATCAAAGCAAAATGGGAAGAACAGGGTGCACTGTCCAGAGCTCTTGTTGCAGAAGAGGGCACAGGGGGGTGTACTCCCATCCCACCCTGGCCAGGAAGGCAGCCAGGAATGTCTTTTAGATATATCTATACGCCCCAGCAGAGAGTCTATCAATAGTCAGGTCTTTGCAACCAAAATGTCCTGTTGACCACAGAGAAACCTCGGAGCTCAGAGGTGCACACTTGCATGCAGGTGATTTGCTTTCTAGCACAGAACACACTTCTGCAGTGTTGCAGACCCAGCACATGTGGGAACTACTGAGAGTTGGATCACACCAGGACTACTTCATTGCTTTGCACTCTCCTTTCTGAAGGCTGACAGCAGGTAAGACACCTTAAAAATGCAGAGGAGACTGATAATCCAGCGGATGACCAGAGAAGCCCATACAGATGGACCAGTGTGCTCTGCCCTCACTGCTAAGGCAAGGAGTGCACATATGCTGCTTTCACTGCAGAAAATGTCACAGTCATAGCATTGTTTTGGCTAGAAAAGATCCCCAAGATCAAATCCAGCCATCAACCATGGCCACTAAACCACATCCTAAAGTGCCATGGCCACACACCTGAACACCTCCAGGGATGGTGACTCCACCATCTCCCTGGGCAGCCTACCCCAGTGCCTGACCACTCTTTTCAGGCTCCAGAAACCTGACCACTTCTCTTTTAGAAGAGAAACTTCTAAATTCTATTAGAAAAAAGAATTTTTTCCTAATATCCAACCTAAACCTCCTCTGGCACAATTTCAGACCATTTCCTCTCATTCTGTCACCTGATACTAAGGAGAACAGACCAACCCCCACCTCACTGCAGCCTCATTTCAGGTAGTTGGAGAGAGAATGACTTTCAAAGCCTTCCTGATGAGACCAGAAAATCTGGACAGACCTGTTCCTTGTTGTCTAATGCAAAGGCCATCAGGATGCTGATCCAGCAAAGAAACCCGAGGAATACACTGGGAACATACCCAGCCTTAACTGAAGGTAACCACAAAAGGACATCGGTCACAAAGGTCCTATTTGGCCAAGAGTCCCTTTATGCTCCTCCTTCACACCGTGCAGGATATCAGGCCCTTCTGACTGCAACCCTCAGCCATCAGTGAACCTGGAGAGAGTATGAAATGCACACACACAAGAACCAAAGGTACATTTCTGAGATTCAGATCACGGAATAAATAAGGGCTCCATTTCAGCCTCCTTTACCCTGAGTTCCTTGCAGCCACCAGCAGACTCCTCTATCTGCTTTGCCCACCCAATCAAAACCCATTCCAGCCAGCATCATGAAGAAACGTGGGCCTCTGCCCCAGGACAGAAACAACATCTTGCATGCCAAAAGTGCATCCCAGCCCCAAGACATATCCTTTGTCTCCAATACTTCTGCCTTCTCTGGAAGGGAGCACAGAGAACACCTTCAGCCTCTCCAGAAGTCTGCAAGGGGCTCTGAAGGATGAAGCAGAGACCTTCTCCCATGTTTCTAGAGACAGTAAAATCTGCTCCACTAAGCCAAGCCCACCAGCAGGGCTCATGCCTGCATGGATGCCCAGGGTGATGGGGACTCATTGCAATTGCTGCACAAATACTTTCACCACCTCACTGGGCACAACCAACATGAACTTTCTAGCAAAGAAAAACAATTCCCTTCTAGATGTTCCTGAAATGGTGTTATGCAGGAGCCAGGTGAAAACAGAGGCAGAAAATTGTCATCCATTATGAAACATCCTCAAGATGTCAACATCCTTCATCAAAACAGACTTATTTGACTTCTTTGTTTGAAGTCTTGAATCTTAATCCTTTCTACCAACAGTCAGTCTTAACACCAGCTCTCAACCCTGCTTCTGCAATCTGGCTTGTCCCAATACAAGTAGAAGCAGTATGTTTGATCTCTAGAAGACATGCTAAGGATGCCACCTCAGGATCAACCAGCACCTGGCAGCAATCCAACCTGCCAAACTTCTCTTAACATGTCGGTGTGAGCCCTTTAGCACTCCCAGGCTGGGCAAAAAACCCAAGAAAAGACTTACCAACCTAGGTACAGGGGGACACTGACACCAAGGAGGCTGCTGCCAGTCAGCATACAGCTGTTGTTAAGCACTCACAACCAACACATTTCTACTTTCTCACCAGGCTTAGCTGCTGCAGACTTCGACATGAGACCAGTTCCTCCAACACTTGTATCCCAGGCAACAGAGATTTGAGAGGATCACACAATCAGAGAATGGTCTGGCTTGGAAGCGACCTTGAAGATCATCCAGTTCCATCCTCCCTGCCATGGGCAAGGACACTTCCCATTAGCCCAGGTTGCTCAGGGCCTCATCCAACCTGGCCCTGAACACCTCCAGGGAAGGGGCATCCACGGCCTTCCTGGGCTACCTGTGCCAGTGTCTCCCCACCCTCGCTGTCAAGAATTTCTCCATACCATCCAGTCTAAACAGACATGTTCTGTGCATCTCTACATCAATTAAGACAGCGCCAAATGAATGAACTCTGCAAAACGACAGACCAGCTATGTAAAATGAATCCATCTTAAAGCTGCCTTAAAATTTGTCAGGAGGATTTCACAAAACTGTACAAATACAGAAGCCCCCCCTGTTACCTACATAAGCCAGCACTAAGAGCTTTTCATAATCTGACTTTCACGAGTGAAGTGAGGAGCTGATTTTATCTGGTACACCACAGTAATTTGCTGTGCAGCTACATGAAACTGCTACAAATAGCATTACAGCCCAAACCCAATTGTTGCTGAAATGCACTCAGCAAAATGGAAAATACAGAGAAATAAAATACAGTAATTGTCTCTCAACCCACATTGTACATTTTGCCTCAAAATTGTATAGTATTATATTTTCTAGTTTTTTAATATAGCTTCCCATTGAGGAATTGATAACACAGGAGACGTTCTTTGACCTTTTCTCTTGGAGTATCTAAATAATATATCACACAGGTTTATAAACCTAATAACTCTCTAGCCTTTTATTAGATCCCAAGGGATAAAATCTGTTTTAAAAAGCCACCACATGTAGCAAAGCATAAAAGAGCTAATGCAAAGCACCTCCCTCGCTGTGCTATTTCTCACCTGCGTCACAATTTTCTCCTACACAGCTACGATTGTTGCTGAAGAGTTTACATGTAGCTGAAAGACAAAAAACTGGACTTCTAACCCTTGAAAATCCACACTGAGCACCCTGATGCAGTAACTGACAAGGCAAACCACCACCCTGCACACCCACGTCAAGGATTCAACACTCGACACTGCCTTATCTCAAAGGGCTTGACCCAAGCAATGGACAAAATAACCTGAGAAGCATCTAAATTCTCCATGTGGTGCAGAAGGTGTTTTGTGGACTTGTTCCAAACTTAGCAAGACTTATAAACCACACAGTCACCAGAGAAGTAATTTGTGGGGCAGCTAAAATCAAAAAGCTAGGCAGATGCTTTAAGAGAGGCCTTCTGGGAACTTTGATTTGATAATGTTTCTATCTCAGCAATTAACCACGAGATAATGAAGGACTCAAGCCATCAAAGCCAGGGGCTGGGAGAGTGAAAAGATGCATGCTGTGCATGACAAGAATCAAAGGGCCAGAACAACTTGGGGGGAAAGCATAACAGAAGAGTCGATGAAAGTTAGAAGCACTGAAAACTTTCCACCTGCAGCAGCTGCAGCAAAGCCTTCAGCTCTGCCACTCCCACTGACGTTAATGGTGCCACCACTGCAAGTCAAAGATGCATGCACCAAGCACCATGTCAGGAGAAGCTGTCAGGACTCTAACTGATGGGAGAGCAAATCCTCTGTCTGAAGACACAATTCTGTCTGCTACTAAACCTTGGAGCAGATGCTACTGCAGAAAACAGGGATTATAAAGCACTGTTAAATCCAGAACCGATCTGAGTTTCTTGAGGGGTTGGGATTTCTTTGGGTTTGTGACAAACAAATGTTTTGCTCTGTAAAGAAGTAAAGCATCCACTCTCATCAGACCTATTTACAAGCATCATTTTAGAACTCTACTCCAATCTCATTCAAGATCAGTTTCTGACATAATTTTGCACATTCTACATTACCGAGTGGCACAGTAAATAGTTAACATCAATTCTGAGCTGCTTCCTCAAACAAGGCAAGTAAAGTTTCCAAATACATGACAGAAAATTATCTGAAAAAAGAAGTAAAATATTAATAAGTTGTTTATCTTCTGTTCCCAGTTTCTCAGTTTTTGACAAATGGAATTGTAAAGTGAAAGATTCCTGGAGCCTTTCCAACACAGAGAGCTGGTATTTTAAGGGTTTTTTTAACAAACTCAGTGAATATTGCAAGTTAGAACTACCTTGGCCATAGAGAGGTTGATTTCCTCCTCCTCCCTCCACCACTGAATTCCTCAGCATTTCTTCAAGGCAATACATATGGTCACAATGAGTTAGAGCTTTAATTCCCACAGCCATCCTCTGGTGAAACACAAGCCCTATGGAAACCAAGTGGGCATGGCCACCGAGTCCCATGAGGGTAGATTTCAACCCCCTGACAGATTTTCCTCATCATTAATTCAAGCAGTAGCAACGTTTACTTTTATTTAAGGAACTCTTTTCCCACATTTGAATGAAAAAAAAAAAAGAGAATATATCAGTTCTTCGCAATTTTACCCTGTTTTCTTCAAGACCTGTCGATGACGATGCATTTATTGACATAATTTCCTCCAAAATCACAATGCCTGCCCTTTGTTGAACATCTGAAGAAAATTTTACCTACTGTTGTTCATTTAAAATCACTTGAGAATGTCTAAAACGGCTCTACTGTTAAAAAGAGTTAAATAATCAAAAAGGCTTAACAGGACAGTCGAGGCAATCAGGCAGTGTGAGATTTTATTCCAACTAACAGAGCGATACTGAAGCACCTACTGATGTAACAGAGTTACAAATGCCCCAGAAATTTCATGGTTTATTACAAACACAGAGGTCTGGTGCTGAGGGACATGGTTTAGAACCAGCCTTGGCAGAGTTAGAGAATACTTGCTCTCAAATAATCTTAAAGGTCTTTTCCAACCAAAGTGGTTCTATCATTCTATAAACACAAGTTATTAAGTTTATTTCAAAATAAAGGAGGAAAAAACCCAAGCACTGCTGTGACCTTTTTTATCTAATGTTTATGGAAATATAGAAGCAGCAAGTAAGCATCTTGCTAGTACATGACACCAACGGGCATCAAAAGGCAGCCAGCACCTCTGAGAGCACTGACACTGCTCTGTCCCTTCTCCCTCTGCCGTAAACATTCAACACAACCACTTGTGAACGCGTTGAGCAAAGAAACAGAGCTGCCGGCAAAGCCTGAGCAGCAAACCAGTTGCCATGAACATTTTTCTTTCCCAAGGGAGCACAGACTTCTTTGGGATTAGTTCAGCGCTGGAAAAGCTCATTTACCATCCAAATCATCTCAGTTCCTACCAATGCTGGCCTGTGAACGAATGCTCATCCAAGTCCTCTGCTTTGCTCAACAGCACAAAGCTATTCACCTGCCCACAGCTACTTTTTCACTCACAGGAGGGAGGGTCTACATGCTGGGCAAGGAGTTTTGCTGAAAGGTTACCTTTCACCATTACTATCAGAACCTTCTCTTAACACTATCATTTTGAAACTTACTGCTACTCATGCTCCAGCTGTACAATGTGCTCAAGCCTCAACTCAGACTATATTTCAGGTATATAATTCGTATTTCCTAGAACTGGGGCATAGCTCGCCATTACTCCCTTCAACATCTGTTTCTGGTACCAGTATAGACTCTTAACTAGTTTGCACATTAAATTGGCACCAAGATCTCTCTTTTTATTTAAAAAAAAAAAAAAAAGTCACAACTTAGATGACACCTTCATTTTATTAGCTCTAAATGTAGCTTTTGTTTTCATGTCTCCACTTCCCCTTATACAACAAATGCCCAGAGAGAGGGCTGGCTGTACAGCATGGAATCAGGGTAATATGCTGCTTGCTTCCACTCCCATACCCACGCTTGGAGGTATCTCAGAGTCATGTCCATGTAATGCTTAGGGATGTGGTTCAGTCAAGGACTTGTCAGTGTTAGGTCAATGCCTGGGCTGGAAGATCTTACAGGTCTTTTCCAGTCTAGGCAGTTCTGTGATTCCATGGATGCTTTTGATCATGATACTACTTTGTGCTACCACTGGGGAGCCCCAGCTTGGCAAGGCTAAAAGGTATCCGGACCTTTGCAACAAGGCATCAGGAGAGCTTGCAGCATTCACAACTACAGCTGGAATTGTGAGATAGTTCATTCCTAGTATTACGCTTTGGTCCTGGTTTCTGAACTATGAACCCTATGTGGACCCTCCTCCTGCAACCAGTTCACTTGGAAGCTCAGACTGAGCTATGGAGAGAGTCTGTCTGCAGAATATCCAGCACTGACACAGGCTGCAGAAAAAATAACCTGAGACCCAAATACAGGATCTTCCAATTTCTCCATTTCACTGGTGTCAGTTGGTAGATTTTCAATAGGCCTCCTATCATACTTTTTTTTTTTTTTCTTTTTGCCTTCCCCTCCTCATTCTGGGAGCACAGCCAATCCCCAGCACAGCAGCTGACTTTCCCCAGAACTAACTAGAAATATTCTGATAGACTCTATTTATAGACTCAAAAACTTAGGAGTGGAAGCAGCCAACCAAATTTTTCCATTCCTTGCTCCCCTCTGCTATCTATCTATCGGTCCTGGGCTAACCTAAATTCCAGCCTTCTATGTTTCTCAGGGGGGAATTATCCTACCCAGAATAGGTATAGAACAGGCTATACCCATCCAAAGCACCTGTGGAGACCCCCACGTGCAATTTACTGAGCAGGCTAAAGGAACATGAACTCTACTCTTATGTCACTGCAGCAAATCTTCAATCTTTTCTCCTGTTGCTAAGAATCAAAGTTGGAGAGATTTCTTTGAGAGAGTCTACCTCTGCTAACTCAAGACACAAGTTCGGACATGCACATCATTTCTTTGTGTCCCTTCACTAAACCACCAATAAACAGGAACTTTTTTTAGCAGGTTTAAAGAGTGGGAGATAGCTACTGGCCTTATTTTTGTGGTACTTTGGGTATACCCATGTACACACATACATAGACAGCTAATACTTTCAGGCAGATGAGTAAGGTAAGTCCTTGTTAGTCTAAGCAGAATACAAACACTAGGCAACACAAAACTCATGTCCCAAAGTAAGAATAATTGCAAGTGACTCATCCTTGGGCATCCTACTGCCTAAAATTAATTATTTAGGATACTATCAGATTCTGTTGAGCATTTCATACTGAAGATCAGAAGTATAAACTGTGAGAGACCAGTGTACTCTGGAAGCAACACCTGGCAAATCTGATTTTTACTTAACCTTACAAATGTTGCTAGGAAACCCTACTCAATATTTACTTCAAGCCTTTAAAGAAACAGACTAATTCATACTAAGCTACTGGTGGGAGCACTGAGGACTTGGCGGAGAAGCCCCAACCTAAATTTACTCCTGGCATCTCACTTTGCTAATCCACAGACCTGACGTAATACAGAAATATCATTAAGAGCTGGAGAAGCAGTTACCTCACGCTGGGGGGGAGGCAAGACAAAGTAACAGGAACAAGAAAAGTTCCTCTTTGCCTTTTTTTTGACTATAATTTAAAGCCAACCCAACGCACTCATGCAGCCTTCTACAAATAGCAGATGGTTCTTACATTTCTGCCCTCTAAACGGTGGATAATTCAACATATTTCAGCAGCAGCTCTCACCTAGCACAGGGCTACCTTAGTTTTCCCATCTGAAGCATCCGAGACCAGACTGTACCAACAACAGGAAGAGGGGAAACACTGTGTACCTCCTGTTGTCTATCAAACTCATTGCATGCAACACATCTATGAAAATCAAAGCTAGTTCTGGTAAGCCTAACTGAGGAGATGTTGAATATTCTCCATTTGTAGCCGTGTCAGACAGACTCACAAGTGCAGACAGACTCTGGTGCACTGTGTTGAGCCTACATCCTCATGTACAACACCTGCTATTTTCTTTGCCCCTAGAATCCTTCTCCTCTCTACCCTTAAACCATCTTTCTTGTTCTGCTGCAGTCCCCATCTCAAGTTCGTTCCTATTTGCATCTGAGTATTTCTTCCGCTCGGCATGCAAACTGCACCCATTTCTCTGGCCTTCCTGACTCAGGTCATGCCAATGCCAGCATCACCCTGGTGCCTCACACCATGGACAAAAGCAAACCTACATCCCAGTCAGCAGTAAGGCTTCCTATGTAGTTAGACCCAGCACGAGCTCAAGGCCTTTGGAAAGAACTCCTCACATCCACCCTGTCAGCACTGATGCAGAGAAGTCCCCAGGGAACACCTACTGACTCCCAACACTGCTATCACCCAAAGCACAGCTGGGGCTGCCATCTCCACATGCTTTGAAGCATGCCGGCTTTAAACATGAGCTTGGCAGATGAAGAACCTGGCTTCTGTGCTGCACTAGACTTCTCTTTGTGGACCTTGCTATAACCTTACTAAGTAAGACTTGCTTTTAATAAGCACAATATCAGGTGTTTGTGCTGAAGCAAGCAGAACCTGAAGTATCTTGAGATCATGGAAAGGACTAATACAGGTGGAAGGACATGGAACAATGGTGGAGGGCATGGAGTACTTTGTTAGTGACAGGACGGAGGGTATGAAAATAAGAAAAACATGAAGCTTCCCTTCAGAACTTAGTGAATGAGCTCAGAACTCACCTGGATCCTGGTATTACAGTGCTGATTCATCACTAACTAAGATGAGTTTATAACCCTTTTTTTTTGATCCCTGTATCTATCTTATAAACAGACTTGATGGCTATAACTCATTTACAAGCCACTAAGACATCTCCTAGTCAGCTCAGCCTCATATTAAAATTAATTTATCAGACATCCACAATATATAATTAGCTGCAAATCAATAAATTTACTTTACAAAAATGTATTGATCCACGAGGTAGGCTTCTTCCTGAAATGACAATTCTAACTCATTAGTTTGCCCAAGTTACAGTTGCTTGTAAATACTAAGCACAGCTGCCTACAAAGGAAATAACTGTTTTCCTTTACAGATGAGTATTATAATAACTAGGAGAACATCTGCAAACCCTACCTGAATCTTTCAGCTGGTTGGAAAGAAGTGAAATTCATTAATGAAAAAAACAGGGTACAGCCTATTAGTTACTTCTTTTTTTCATTTTCCTACTTCCAGGATTTAATTCGGCTGCTTTTAAGATCTCTAGATGAGTAAGTAGGTACTCTGCTCATTCTGCACCCATCTTACGAACAAACACATATGCTCCAAACAGTGCCTCAAATTTTTCTGTGGAATAATTTCCTCTGCCTGTAAAACTGAATCTTTTTTTCCCATTACAGATGCTCGAGTTAACAGGTGAGAATGCAGGCAGCATCCAGACAGTATCTCTGTCATAGGCAGCCTGGTGCCACAGAAGATCTATTCACAGGAGTTGTCAGTCCTGAGGATTCACCACCCACTTCAGAGGTGTTGCAAGCGTCGTGCTTTGTGCCAGCTCAGTAGATCCAACAGGATCTGAGTGTCCTGGGTGGCTCCTGGAGCACTTCTTTCATTCACTGCTGGCTACGAATTGTCTTTTTTTTTCACTTGGCAGCTGCCTCCATGATATGAACCACAGGACAGAAGATGGTGGCAACTGGAAGATTCCCTTCGAAAGCACATTTCTGATCCAAATAAAAACCCAACACAAACCCATGTTTGTTAATGGTCTTCTACGTACAGTTACCTCTGGTTTCTGTCAGGAAAGAAAGAAAGGACAATTTGCAGCCCCACAACAGATCCAGGTTTGGCCCTAGGGAAAAATAGCTAACTCAGCAGCCCACTCTTTTCACTTCTATTTCTGTATCAATTAGCTTCTCTGATTTTTCCCCTTTTTAGCTAATATGTCCATCCAAAACACTCATCCTCCTCACTTCTTCCACCAAATGGGCTTAATACAAACTGAGTAACAGTCCTTTGTCTCCTTATCTGCATTTGTGGTCTGAAGTTGTCATTACCACATACTTAATCAGTCAAAATTTCCAATCCCTAATCTCCTTTTCAGTGTCAAATTTTCAAAACATAAATTCTAAGCAGTCTCAAGAATCAGAAAGGTTAGTTGGGAAACAAGCACAAATCAAGTGCATTGTTTCATTGCAATATTATCTTATGTCATTAGTTGGCAGCAGCCATAAAGCTCTGGACCACTTCCAATATTTACTTCCATACCCTGAGTAGAAGCTGACACATCTAACCCCCCCCACACACACTTTGTTCATCTTCCAGCTATTTTATATGGATTCAGATTAAACTAAGGATTTTTAAATCCTAATTGAACCAACTGGAATTATTCCATGTTGCCATCCTGTATCTGAAGGAAAAGCATGGTAGAGCCATAGAGGGTGTGCAGAGCTAATCCTGCAGCAGCCTGGTTTCGCTTGATGCATTTTACAGCTGGGTGATCTGTGACAAAGGTTCAGAGCAGAATTCTGACAAAGCCAGGCACATCCTGTAACTTTTGTAGTCTTTAAGGAATATTTATTGGCCAATATTTGTTTTTAATTATTAATTCAAACCTTAGCACTCAAAAAACCACACAAACGAGCAAATCTAAACCAGAAATAATAAAACCAAAACATTGTGCATCCTAAACCCAAACAAAGATGTTGCCAGCTGAGGGCAAATCCCCAAGAAACAGGGGAAGGGGACATCTGTTGCAGCACCCTGTCAGGGCATCCTGTCCTTTCTCTGGTGGGCTTGGGGTGCCCAGAGAGCTGCAGAAGGCCCCAGCACACACAGCTTCAGAGAGAAGGTTAACCACCTGAATGTGTGGACACAAATCTACCAAAGGACTGTGCCCAGGGACAAGACTTCTTGCTGGTTATGGAAAGAGACAGTTGCAACGCTCCAGAGCATGTATGCCTTGACTGAGGGGCCAGAATTGATGATGTGTGTTTATTTTCTACTACAGAATAAAAACTAAAACTATTGTCGAAACAGCAGAATGGACCTTGACCTGCCTTGATCCTTAGATATGACAAACAACTTTTTATCCTCTTCAAATATGCCTCTTTCATTTCTCTGGGAAGTTTTCACCTATCCCAGCATCAGCATCTCTGTAAGGCTTTTACTGGATTTTTTTTTTTTCCATACACCCAAATGAGTTTGGGAGTTAATGAATCCAGATCTAACAAACAGATCTGAAGCTACCATTAGAGGAAGAGCGCTCTAGCTGCTCTTACCATACTGCACTCTCTAGCACAAATTTAATTTAGTTTAAAATAATGAAGCTGACAGCTCAGATAGTCTGCCTGGAAACAGTGCAAATTTCCCACCCACCTTCATTTGCAAGGTCCCTGGCACTCCAGGCTTCAAACCCGCTGAAGTGCGTGACAGGTTTCTAGAGACAAGCCCTCAGCAGTGCTCCCAGCCAGCTCCCGACCTTTTGGAGCAGCTCCTATCTGAACTTGGAGCCTCCTGAGAGAAAAATAAAAGGTTGCTGTCTCGATGCCTTGACCTTAAGGCAGGCTTCCAGAAACAACCCTTTTCCTGCTAGCAGTCTGAGGGCAGCGACACCAAGCCTGACCGGGAGACCAGGTCCCAGCCCCAGCCTTGCTTCAGCTGTGTTGGATGGGGAACACAGCAAAGCCACCTGCAAAGAGCCCCTTCCCCACTCCCTTCCCCGCAGCTGAGCTAGCAAAGAGCTGAAGATACAAGCAGGATTGATTTTCCAAGGTGAGATGTTGCCAGAGCAAACGGCGGCTGGCCGGTTGCGCAAGCAGGTTTGCGAAGGGCCGGGCGAGCACAGGTCTCGGCGGGGACACGGCGGGGACACGGGAGAAGGCTAGCCACATGGGCACCTTGCGCAAGCGGCGGCGATGCAGGGGCACCGGAGCTGCAGCCCCTTCGCAGCAGCTGCCCCTCAGCCTCACGGCCACAATCTGCCACGAGAACCAAAAGCATCAACTCAAAACTTCCGCGGGAGGTGCTCCAATCTCATCGGGGACCGCCGAGCCCAGACTGGGACAGCTCCCGGGCACCCTGCAGCCCAGCTCCTGAGGGCAGCAACAGGAGAGCTGACAGGCAAAAGGAATGACGACGGTCGGGGTGCTGGAGCACCTCCCATGGAGACAGGCTGAGAGCCTAGGGCTTGTTCAGCCTGGAGAAGAGAAGGCTCCAGGGAGACCTAACAGTGGCCTTCCAGTACCTGATGGGGCTACAGGACACCTGGGGAGGGACTTTTTTTGAGGGTTTGTAGGACAGGAGGGAAGGGATTGAAGCTTGAGGAGGGCAGATTTAGATTGGAGACTAGAAATTCTTGCCAGTGAGACACTGTAACAAGCTACCCGTGGAGGCTGTGGATGTCCCCTCCCTGCAGGTGCTCTCAAGCAGCCTTGAGCAACCTGGGCTAGGTGTCCCTATACCCATGGCAGGGTGGTTGGGACTGGATGATCTTTAAGGTCCCTTCCAACTCAACCCATTCTGTGAATCTAGAAAGAGCCTTTGCACATCACGTTAGCACAACACAGCATTCACAAAACCATGGCAAAAAATGCTACTAAGACCCTAGGGCTGAGCAGCTGGGTCAGACAAAAGCCTTAGTCAGGACAAAGGTAGCTACTTACAGTCCAACTCTGACCTGCAATTAAAAACTCACAGGGTGCTGACAGATTGCACTGCCCAAAATAAACCTCTGAAACACATCTTTGTTTGGTAGACTTGAGATTGAGTGAGAACCTGAAATGGTCTGAAATGGGGGTGAACTGAATGATCTCCAGAGGTTCCTTCCAACCCCTTCCATTCTATGATTCTCTGGTCATACACACACTGAAAAATGGAAGATACTCTCCCAAGTCCAAAAGCATTACTGAAGATGGCAGATTTTTTAATGTCTCTTTTTCAGAAGCCAAATCGCTGAGGAGCTCTTTATAAAGCCACCACTTTTAGAAACTCCAGATAGCACCTCTCAGCAGCAGACAAGGGAAGAGAAACAAAACAGAAGAGATGTGTCTGTTCGGGCTGAAAACTCATTCAAAAAGTGATCTCTCCAGTCGCAAGCACCAAGTATTGTTTAGAAGAGGGAATGGAAACGAGTCAAGTGATATAAAAATTGTCAGAAACATTCAGCAATTAGTCTGAAATTTGCCTTTTTAACCTCAGGGCTATAACTCTTTGATCTATTATTAATTACCACTAACCACAATCAGCAGTGTATCCACGCATCTTGGGAGAGCATACAGATTCCTATAAGCCATTTTATATATTAGCCACAAATACTTGGGTCTCTTTCTGCTCAGATGTTCCAACCAAAGTTTACTTTTTTAAAATCATTCTTTTAAGAGAAACACCTTTATATAATAACCCTAAGCTACCTCACCTCTGAATATGAAATTTAAACTATCATTTTGTTCCTGAAGCAAATACACAGATTGCAGCTTTACAGGAATTTCATTTAGCAACCAGTTGACAACACACTGATGTAAATGCAAGAGTTTAACTCACAGTTTAAGATAAAAAAATGAAATTCAAAAGTTATTTCCTTGTGAGCCACCACCAGTGTGGGAATTTCAGCTACAACACAACTCAGTAAAGAAACGGCACAAAAATATCTGTTCACATTCTGAACAGGCAAAACCTTTTAGGAATCCAGAGTCACCAACAGTATGACTTTGGTTCTCTGTGGTTGTTTTGGGGAGTTCTTGGGGAAGGGGGG
>VWYK01087285.1:6509-20843 GCA_013399775.1 Semnornis frantzii
ATCTGGAGGAGCCTCAGGGGAGACCTCATTGCTGTCTACAACTACATGAAAGGAGGTTGTAGGCAGGTGGGAGTTTGCCTCTTCTCCCAGGCACCCAGTGACAGAACATTACGAAGAAATTCTTCACAGAGAGAGTGATTGCTCATCGGAATGGGCTGCCCAGGGAGGTGGTGGAGTCACCATCCCTGGAGGTGTTTAGATGAGGCACTTAGTGCCATGGTTTGGTTAATTAGAAGGGTTGGGTCACAGGTTGGACTCGATGGTCCTAGGGGTCTTTTCCAACCTGGTTAATTCTGTGATTTAAGCATCTCTTAAGTATCTCCAAGAATGGTGACACAACCATCTCCATGAGCAGCCTGTTTCAATGCTTGGTAACTATTTTTCCTAACATCCAACTCAAACCTCCCCTGGAGCAAATTAAGACATTTTCCTCTTCTCCTATTGCTTGTTACTTGGGAAAAGATGCAGACACCCACTTTGATATACAATCTTCTTTCAGATAGCTGTGGAGAGCAATAATGTATCCCCTGAGCTCCCTTTTCTCCAGACTAAGCACCCTCAGTTCCCTCACCCACTCCTCATATGACTTGATCTCTATAGACACTGCACCAGTTTCATTTGCCTTCTTTGGATCCACTCCAGCACCTCAATGTCATTCTTGTAGCATGGGGCTCAAAACTGATTGCCAAACAGAATGAAATAGTGTCCCTATGTAGGAGAGTCTGGAGGAATGTGAGCCCTTGGACGTCACTCTTGGCACCCTGGCCCCGAGTCCCACAGCAGACTCCTAGGAGGGCAGACCCAGGGACACTTCTTCAGCCTTCTCCCCACAGAGAAGGTGCCAGCCACCTTCTCTCTATCAGCCCCATTTCTGATCCCAACAGGTGTGTACACCTTTTCTACAGCTCTGAACTAGAAGGATGAAGACAGAGGAGCTGTAAGATTTCTGGTGGAATTACAGCACTGATCTCAAAGCTACAAAAGAAGGATGGATTTTACCAGATTGCCCATGGGAACTACAGAGTTTTGAAGTGCACTGGAGCCATAAACTGTAGTAAAAGCCTCCTGCTGGGGAACTAGATGAATCAAAAACCTTATGCTCCAGCTCCATTCCATACAAATGCCTGTCAAATCATGGTAACACAGTTATCTATGGCCAGACAATGAGCCCCTGCCTGACTTCTCCTCTTCACTGACTAAAGTTGACTGTAAGCTTGTGAGTCACACATTTTGTCATATGAATGCTTTTACCAATCTATTTCTGTCAGCTCCACCTCTTCTTCTCATACCTATCCTAGGCCTTTCCTTTGAGGTTTACTTAGTGTCTGCTTTGCAGTTGTCCCCATTGGGCAGGGGCATGGCAGAAGTAGGGCCCATGGGCATCGATGGCCCCTTGCAATGAGGGAGCAGGGAAGAACCTGGTGCCCTCCATTATTGAAACAGAGGCAGGGAAAAAGTTATCCTGCTGAAGGACTTCCTGCCCTTCTTCCAGGAACTAATCAGTCCCCTGTTTCCCTATCAAGCATGCCTGTCCTTTTCCTCTCCACCACTTCCTGCAGATCTGTTAAGCAGGAAAACTCTTTCATCCTCTCACCCTTCCTGTTGGGCTGCAGCTGCTGGCTCACTCTCCCCAGCACAGGATGTCTGTGGCAATGATAGTACAGGAAGCAGTGTGATTAATTCCTGAGAACCACAGAGGTCCATGTGTTGTGGTAGGCCTAGGCAGGCCAAATTGGGTTTGTACCTCTCCTGGCTTGCCCAGGCATGTTTTTCTGCTCTCCCTCCTGCAACCACGGGAAAAGAGACAAAGAGCCTGGCGCCACTAAGTCTGGGGTCTGTGGCCTGCCCAGACCCTGCTGTAAACAAGGTGCACACAGTTGCCTTGTGCAAGGCTGTGTTCGGCCCAAAGGNTCCAGAGAGCCAGGAACAGGTCAGAGATCGTCTGCCTCCTTTCCCCAGAAGCCTGGGGAAACTCTAAAGTCTCTGATGGCTACCGACAGCAACCCCGCCTTGGGTACTGTCAGATATAATTCTGTGGGTAAATGCCAAAAGCCTCTTGTAATTATTAATTGCCTTCTGCCCTAAGCAGAAAGTAGCTCCTTGTGTCCATCTAGTGAGCAAGCAGTATACTGACTGCAAAGCCTTCTCTTCCAGTTTATATCGAGTTCAATTAATGTTTGTATTTAATAGTTATCTCTGGATCCTGTTATAGCCTGTACATAGTTTCCATAATGTTGCAAAGAGCCTGTTATTATTATTATTAAATGGTGATCGGGGTGATGCGAGTTCTGAATATTTAATGTTAATAAACTGTTAATATTATTAAATATCATCTCACATTAATTAATTACCCCTCCCCCGTCACACCATGCGACCAGAGAAGGGCAAAAAGGGTACAGAAAGTCAGAGACTACATAGTAAGAGTAAACTAAAGGGGTGGTGGATTGCATGTCCCTGAGGAGTGAGTGGACAAAGTAGGACTGTCATGAGAGGATACGAGGAAGCTCCCCATCCCTTCCACTAGAAGAGGGGAAGATGACACATCTTAGAAAGCTTTTCTATTTCAGGCTTATCATTGCAAGAAAATGGTACAGTTAAATCACCCCACTTCATTCTGCTTCTTGTGATCTCATGTGTCCAGGCATCACTGCTTTCATGGTCTCCCAATGCTCCCACAGAGGAGAAGGTGACCGTTCATGCAGCCAAGAGGGAACTGGTCTCCATTAGTCAACCTTCATGGAAATGTTCACCTGCACCCCACAGAATTTGTGCGGAGTTCAGAAACACCCATAACTGGAAACAGTTGGGACTGCTGGAGACAAATCTGTGTGCTACACAAAGCTCATCATCTGATATTGAGGTCATCAAAACCTCATCCTACTTCCAAACCTATGTGCAGAAAAGACATGATAAAACCTTGCAGGTGCACTCTCAGTGTCAAGGTACGGCCTTATCAAACAACATCAGGTACGTGGCATTTCCCACAAAACCTAAATACCATCAATCTTTCCCTTCTTGAAACAGAGGTAACCATATTTCCACCAAGCCCAAAGCTGGAGTTGTTGAAAATGCCACCTCATGAATCTCTGCTCCAGAATCTGCTAAGAAATCCATAAGTCTCCTTTAGAGCTTGAGCAAAGTTCTATGCTGTATGTAGTTGTACCTGCAGTAACTTGGAAAGAAAGGAAGAATATGAATATTGTCAAATTCTCACTTTCACTTTAGGAAGTCATGGAGAACAAAGGCTTGGACAGCTTCTCAGATGTCAGCCACAGCACTACTGGAATAAAGGTTTGGAGGATGTAATCTCCATAAAAACTTTTGTCTTGATGGGCCTGCCCACACCAAGGGAATGAGTGACAAAGGAGTTGTGGTTGGAGGTTGTGACTCTGAAGGATGGTAGCCATTCACTTGGGCATGGCTATGGGCTCTGAAATCTCACATGAGTGTGGTGAAAGTGTGACACCAACTCATAGAGAGTAGCCTTGATGGTGCCATTCATCATCTAAAGGTCTCACACCCACCACTGGTTATCTGAGCTGTCTATCTACCTTGGTCAACATAGGTCCATTTGCTAAATTAATTCTAAGATTTGTATCCTATGTTTAGAAAATCCTGCAACACCTGAGCCTCAACAATGCATCATGGAAGGACAGAAGTGTTTTTACACTGTTCCAGACCAAGGACACCCAACAGTTCAAACAAGATCTTCTCAGCACATTGCAAACTGTCCTAGAAAATGTAAAGCTTAATGCATTGCTACAATACTGAGTCAGACTTTCCCCCCAATCGAGTCCAGTAGGTAATCTCAGATGGAGAGCAGTACCAAATATTCAAGAGTAAGTCTTGTGACTCAGCTTCTACTTGAATAATTGAGGGTGGCTGAATATGCATTATTGGAAATTTGCCAGACATCTCCATAAAGTCGTTAGCTCTGACACAATTAAAGACGTTGACCGTGTTACATCAAGTCATTCTTTCAGCTACAGCAGCTCGGATTTGTTTCTTCATTCAAGTCCTGCTGTCTTCCTTTTTAATTACGTTTGGCATATCAACAGCTTACTGATAGCAAAAACTGAGAAAATGACAAAAAGTAATCTCATTTTTTGTCATTTTTTCTAATCTTTTGAACTCAAAGGATGATCACTTAGGAAGATATCAGCCAGCAGCTTATCTACCAACTCCTTTGATCACTCCTGTTGTCTGGAGACAAGCAAATGCTTGTTGTCTCAAGAAAGGGATGTAAACACTCACAGGAAATGCTACAGCCTGCTCCAGTTCTGCTGTAAGAGAATCTTCCATTGTGACTTTGCTACAAATGCAAAGCAGTCAGACAGAAGATGTATAACTACGAGGCAATATTATGGTTTTTGTTTCACTCCAGATGGATGGGAAATCAGGTGCCTTTTCAGTTAGATCTAAATCTGAGATACAGGAAAAGGGAAAACAGCTCTTCTTGTTTCTGTCGTTTTAGGAACAATAATATGGGCCTCAGCTCTCCTTTTCTCACCATTTTGCAGTTATGAAGAACAGCTCATCAAATATTAGTGGAAATATAAGCACTTCCTTTTGAGATTATGGATGGAATTTTCTGGACTGGCTTCCTTTTCAGGTCCTTTTGTTCTCCCATTAGCCATGACCAGACTCTGCACATCCTGTGCCCCTCATCAAAATGCATATTTTTCTGCCTACAACCCGCACCTACAGCACATTCACCCTTCAATCAGCGCATTATGCATTGCCCCAGCAACCTCTTCTGTATGCATTGCCCATATCTACTCCAAGTCCATCGCTCCCTCTCTACCCTTTTCTTTCTCATCTTTTGTCGAAGCCTGCATTTATTTTCAAAGACTGCTCTACTCAGTCTTTTATGTGCAGTGCTTTAAACCCTTTTATTCCCCTGAGCATTCCTGGCTATCCATTCTTTCCCTAAGAAGGCGGTGGATCTTCCTTGAAGTCATTATTCAGGGAAAGGAGAACAGGCCCCATTATTTGATTGATTTCATAACTCATTTAAATTAATGGTATGTATGCACAATGAGCAAATCCTTGTTAAAATGGTTAATTTGATCATTTCTTTTCAGAGATAGTGGGAGAACATAAAAATCACAAAACGAGTAACTAAGGAAAATGGCAGGAATTATGTTTTGCCCTATTTTGTTGTGGTTTTTTTTTTTTCAAATAATATTAAATGACAACCTAAATCCCATAGAAATACTTAGAGGCTATTACTTTATCTACCAAGAGTTCATTATGTCTTACATTATTAGGACAAAAGGCAAAGAAATGAGTAATTAGATTATGATGTTAAAGCTGCACAATTTTTATTTTAAGCAATTGCATTACTCGGAGTGCAGTGTGCCAGAAAAATGACTGCTTTGGTGACAGATCTCCTTTTCTGTTGCAAAACCCCTTTTAAAATAATTGGAAACTGGAATACAAAGTATCTTTTAATATAGGGAAAATGAGAGATTATTCTGCTGATGTAAATTAGCCTGAAGCACGTGCTTGTATCACAAAATCACTGCAGTAATTTGACTAACAGTGGTCTTCATGCAGGGGAGGTTGAACACTTTAAGAGAATGGTGGTCAGGATAGAAAGGACAGTGACACAACTCTTCAGACAAAAATCTTGATACGATCTGCCTCACTTATATGTTGCTTAAGTCAATACAAGAAATTTTGTACTTTACAGAATGAAACATAATTAGATTTTTAAGGAAAAACTTTTTTTTTTTTTTTAAATGTAGAAAACCAAACCTATCCTGTCTTAAAACTGTCTAGCATGAACTTACTAAAAGCATATACAGCATTATAGTTAATTAAAAGATCTTGGAAAAGTGCTACCTTGGCTTCAAGTGAACAGGCAAATTTTTCTGTTGCCAAACATTCCAGTGTTTCCACTGGCTTTATTAGGAATTGCACCCGTCGTCATTTAATAGAGAAAAAAAAATGGTGATGGAAATAAACATGCCAAAATAATGTCTGACAGCGTCTCCAAATAAGCCTGTGACAGTCAGACAGGAAGTATGGTTGGAAACCACACCACTAATTTTTTTTCCAGGCAAGCATACTGATGGCAGGCACCCTATGTTTGGAGACCTCATTAGGCATAAATGTATTCCTTAATAGCAGAGTCTTAGTCTTAATCCTGGAATTTCCTATGGGATCAGCATTTGGGACCATCTCTGGTGCCAAAGCTTGCCTCCCTTCACTTTAATAGAAGAAAGGGGCTGCAGTAACTCACCACTCCTCCCTAGCCAAGGGCTTCTCCCCAGCACGTCTCCAGAAGCACTACATCCAGCACGATGCAAACCCTTTCGCAGCTCTGGTCCTAGACGTATATCAGGGATGACTTCTGTAGAGAAACCCACAGTTGCCAAAAGTTCTCTAGAAGCCACAGACAGAAGGTACAAAGTTAGTTTAAGGACTGAATTAAAAATGTTTCTGTAGTCATATTGCAGTTGGTCATCAGACTAAATGACCAGTAGTGTAAGCCTGATTCCCATGAGGGATTGCTTCTCCTTGGTGGTTATCCTTCAATTGCGTATTCTCTCTGTCAATAAATTTATTACACTCTTAGCAAGAAAAGAGCCATATTTCACACATATCTTTCTCACAGTGATTGGAAAGCACCTTGAAACTGGTTATTATTAATCTTGCCTACACTCATGTGCAGTTTGCTAAGACTTCCCAGACCAGACAGCAATGACCCTTTGTTCCATGTTAAACCTTGAGCTTGTCAGAGTCTGTCTTTATCAGAGATGTGCTCAGTTTTCAGTTGATGTTCTTTAGCTCTTTCAGAAGTCAGCTGGAAATAGTATCTGAAATGAAAGGTCACTCTTTCTGAAGTCAGTGATTTCAGCAAAGCAAGTATCTTCAGGATGTATAGTACCCTCTATACACCAAAAAATACCAATCTCTTACATTCATGTAGAGATATGCTCGCACAGCTTTTATTATTTGTGCTCTGGATTTCATCAGCTTGCCATATTGAAATGTGATGATTTCATTTTCACTCTCTGGCAGCATATGCTTACCAACCTGGAAAGTATTTATCATGTCTCTATGGTTTCAATTCTACAGAATCATCACTCTACCATTTCTACCTTCACACTAGATGAAGGCTTACCCACTGGCATCATTGTAAGAGAACAGACTGTTTTCAGGTCCTTACTAGAGGCATAAAGCATGCGTTTATAGAATTAAGTTAATAAAGAAATAGGAACTCACTGGCAGGAAATAGCATTATAGACTTCAGAACACCAGGAGTGTAATTAGTACTCTGGCATAATGATGAAAGAAGGCAATAAAATAATTTTACTCCATTCTATAATTCTTAGAGCAATGCAAATTAGCTTGTCAGCAGGGAAGAATTGGTTTCTTCTCCTTACATTTCATCTGTGTCCTGTCTTAATGTTAGTTCCTTTTTTTTTAAAATGGGGTTTTTTTGCAGAACACTAAATACAGTACAACTGAATTTCAAATTCACATGATACATGAATGATTGTCCTTTTTTTTGTTTGAGAATTTCATCTGCAACACAATTAGGAGAGTTTGCAGTGGCTGGAGAATGAGTGGTTCTCTAGTCCCAGGAAAAAAAGGATGTGAGCTTTTGTTCTGGGATCTCTGCAAAGCCATGGAGGCTTAGGAGGGTGGAGATAATAGCATCATCATACCAGCATTATACAAAATGAAGAGAAATAATTTGATGATGATTTGAAAAATTCAGAGTAACAAGAAGATGAGAGGCATGAACAGGTCAACAGTTGGACACAGTGATGGTGAAGATATTTTCTTACCTAAATGATTCTCTGATTCTAAGGGCAGGCATCCTTAGTTATTTAAAATGTTATGGGGAAACAAAACCAAATATCTCAGAAAATCATGTTGGATAAAAGTTGGACAATTATAAACCACTCCAACAATTAGAATAAAAGCATACTAGGAGCAGAAGTACAAGGCCAGTGACACCAAGTGCCATCTCCACTTCCTGCTGATGCCCATATCAAAACTTGCCCTGCACTGCTTGATATTTCTACCACATATTAAGAAATTATTATTTAAATTACTGCTCAGAGGGCTCATTGTGACACTGTTCATTCGAAAACCTTAGAGTTTTTGTTTCACAGAATGGGTTGAGCCATATTCAGCTGGTGAATGTTAGACAACTGCAAAGGCACTGAAATCAACACTGCCACTGTTTGCAGTACATCTGCTCTGTAGTCATTCTACTGTTGGATATGTATTTCCTTTTGACTGCATCGCTACTACAATTACAGTAAAAACCTGAAACTATAACATTTGCTTTTTATTTCTGGATGGTAATTGGATCTGATCAGATTCTTTGCTTTTTTGTTTACCTTTAGAACTGGAACTCAGATTTTAATTTTTTTTATTTTTTAAGAAAAAGAAGAGTCTTGTGAGTTCCATATATAGCAAGTCAGTTTGCTCCTACTTCATTAAAACCTAATTTAGGCTGAACTAAACACTTCTCTGAACTAATTCATCTGACATGGAAGGCTTCAGAATACTAAATCACTAATTACCTCATTTGATATTGATAAATATAGGTAGAGGTATTGATAGCTTTTAGATGCACATCTGTATGATACAAAAACACAGAAGAAAAGAGAATGAAAGGCAAGACCTGTCAGGCACATAAGATTAATAGAGTCAAGCTTGGTCAAGAAATAGAACTAGGTTCTTTTAGGAGGAAGGTAGACAGGAATTATCAACCCAGACAGTGGGATTTGGTGATAGCATTTCAGGCAACTCAGGAAGCCATTTAGTCTGTCCTGGATAGCAAAGACAGCATGGAAGAAAGAGCTCACTGCCAGATATGGCAAGACAAGAAGAGGAAACACAGTATTTATATTATTTCTACTGAATTACATAAAAAGTCTACATTTTAAGAGTATTAGGGTTTCAAAGTTGGGTGCTCAGAGCATAGGAAACACCTAATCTAAAGTCGCCCAGGCAAATAAAACTCATTACATTTTTATGCACTACAAAATCTTTAATTACAGGATAACATATACCTTTTTACACAGGACCTTTGGCCTTTCTCTGCACATGGAGGACATACATTTAATGAGCAAGTATTCATTAGCTTCCTTTATCCTTACGGATAAATGCATGGCCTCATGCTTTGTTTGCTATATCCTATTCAAACTCTGCCCTGAATACACTATTAGTAATATCCTCATATGATCTCCCATTTAATTTATTGCTGCAATATTTAGTGTTTCACAAATATTAATTTTTAATGTCTCAGACCTCCTTGTAAGAACAGGTAATTTTTCTTATTTGTATGGCTGGGAACAGCGTTGAGATGACAAAGGATTGATTTTTTTTCAGGAAACCCACATCCCTATGTCTCAAAGAACCAACCAATCACCACTTCCTTTTTCCATTCTAGTGTGAAGCCGCAGATCAAATGATGAGAATCAGGGCCTTAGTTGGGCATGGACATGTATGGCTCTAGCCCTCATCTTCCCACAAGCCAGCATCTGCGTGTTGCATCAGAAATGCTATGTGGATTGCAAAAGAGGATCTCACCCATTCACCATCACTCCCTCGCCCTTCCCTAAGTCCTTTCCAATGCCGGACAAACTGTGTGAATCACCTCTGATGTCTGCCATACTGAAGAGCCCACTCAACGTCACAGGCTGGGGAAGAGAGCTTAAAATGCAAAGTCTACACAACATTCACAAGCAAGTCACTCCTCTCTTGCCTCTTAGCGGCTTTGTAAATTCCCATAGCGTGGAGCTACAGTCCGCATCATTAAGGGTTTTTAACATTTATGTTCAAGCATGAAAATATTTTGCAGGCAACTATATCTAGCACTGAAAAGTGTTAATAAATATCAATTATGTAGTGAGAATCACAACTTTCTTACATATAAGAGGCTTGTAACATCAGTGTAATTTTAATTTTCAAAGCACTTTAAACATAAAAGTAATCCATATAGGAATTTCACTACAGAGGTAGGTACTGAAAATAAATTCTGCCTATTTTATTTTCAAGCAGCAGTGGGAATCTGAGCCTGGGTTGCAGTTTTATGCCACCAGGGCTGGAAGCTCTGCTTACATGTGAATAACTAGCACACGCCATAATTGTGTGTTCTTGCATAGCGTACTCTGCTTTCCTCACAGGTGAGCTGTTAGCTTGTGCTCCATGAAATCACTGCTGAACAGGCTGCATTCAGACATGGCAGCATTTTGGTTATTGCCAGGCGAAATAAAGTGCTTCAAGGTATGGTTGTCTACAAATATGCTTACTCACAGTCAACATTCACATAGAATTAAGTAAGTCACTTTCTATATCTAAAGGGTAATCCTTTAATGCAAAACAAATCCACTTGGTCATAAGCAAACAGAAAATGGTAAAGTAAATAATAAAGAAATAGTTTGCTTTCTCAGCTTCATTTCAGCAGTGAGAAAATTAATCATAGCCAAATCCATTACACAGCACAGTTGTAAAATTAGTCTAATAGTCTAAGGAAACACAAACACAATAGGTTCAGCATACCTTAAATAATTATTTTCCATTCCTGTCAACTCCTTGTTCTGGTTTGCATGACTAGACAAGCTAACAGAAAGGGCAGAGAACACTGGTGGGAAAAAAAGATGTCAAAAGAGCTTCTTAAGCCCTACTTAGAAGTACAGTCTTAGCGACATGGACAGTGGCATTGAGTGCACCCTTAGTAAGTTTGCTGATAACACCAAGTTGTGTGGTGCAGTGGAATCACTTGAGAGAAGGGATGCCACCCAGAAGGGTCTTGACAGGCTTGAGAAGTTGGCCAGTGTGTGAGGTTCAAAAAGTCAAAGTGCAAGGTCTTGCATCTGGCTTGTGGAATCCCAGGCACAAACATGGGCAGGGCGCAGAGTGGGTGGAGAGTAGCTCTGAAGCGGCAGACTTGGGTGTATTGATTGATGAGGAGCTCAGTGTGAGCTGGCAGTGTGCTCGTGCAGCCCAGGAGACAAATCGTATCCTGGGCTGCATCAAGGAGTGTGAGGCCAGCAGATCAAGAGAGCTGATCTTTCACCTTTACTCTGCTCCTGTGAGACCTCACCTGAAATACTGCTGCCAGTTCTGGTGTCCCCATCATAAGAAGGACAAAGAACTGTTGGAGTGTGTCAAGAGAAGGGCTACAAGGATGGGCTAGAACACCTCTGCTGTGAGGATAGGCTGAGGGAGTTGGGGTTGTTCAACCTTGAGAAGACTTTGGAGTGAGTTTATAGCTGCATTCAAGGATCTGAAGAGATCCTACAGGAAAGCTGGAGAGGGACTTTTCATAAAAGTGTCTAGCAATAGGACAAGGTGGAATGGTTTGAAGCTGAGGGAGAGTAGGTTTAGACCGGATTCTAGGAAGGGATTCTTCAGTACAAGGGTGGTGAGACCCTGGAATAAGTTGCCTAGTGAGGTTGTGGATGCCTCTTCCCTCAGGATGCGCAACAGCAGGTTGGATAAGGCCTTAAGCAGCTCAGCCTAGTTGAGAAGCATCCCTACCCATGGCAAGGAGGTTGAAGTGGATGATCTGTAATCTTATCTTCCAATGAAGATGATCTTCCAATCTAAGCCATACTACTATCCTGTGATTATGCAAATAGAGTTCCTCCTCATGTCTTTGAGTGGTGGATTTAGTGTTGATAGATTTGTGATTGGACTCAGTGGTCTAAACCATCTTTTCCAACCTAAATAATTCTTGATTGTTCCCTAGCAGTTTGTGATGTCCTTCCTCAAGGTCATTAGGATGGTAGTATTTTTAGAACAAAGCAGTTAGTGTGGCTGTGGTAGTACATTCAGGAAAAAGTCCAGTCTTATTAAATGTTCAGCAGAATGTAAACATTAGGTGACAACTGATCAAATAAGTCTACACGAATCTAGCAGCAATGTAGATGCAATTTGATAAAACAATACAGAAACAGCTTTATAGCAGTGCATAGCCACAGCCATCAACTAATTTCTACAGATGTATAATAAATGCCTACCAGCCCCCCAAACTGCTTGTGTTATTTCAGACTTGCAGTGAAAACTCAGCTGGGTTTTGCAGTCCTGGATATGGCTATAGTAACAATGACTTCAAAAGGAACTTTGGTCTCATCAGGTGTTGCAAAATGGTGGCTGTCAATTTCCAGGACAGACTTTTGGTCTGTTTGCAAAGCCAGTTGCAACCTCACTGATGGGTTTTTCCTCAGAGTTTGGAAGTAGCCAACCTGATGATTCCTGGCAAAGTTTAATATAATCATAGCGCCACAGAATTGTTTCGGTTAGAAAAGACCTTTGAGGTCATCAAGTCCAACCATTATCTAAGTCTACCAGTCTGGTGCTAAACCACATTCCTTAGCACCACATCTGTAAATCTTTTAAATACCTCCAGGGACACTGTCCAGGTGGTTGTTCACTCATTTCCTGTCAAGATTTTTGGCTAACAGCTCATGCTAAGGCCTGATGTGTATTGGGAGCTGCCATTAGTTCAAAGGACAAGAAGTAAAGTGCCATTATCATCTGCAGATTGCTGTCTCCTGCAGCCATCACCTTCCCATGGTGATTGTCTGGCACTTTCATCACAATCCACTAACTTACAGAAAGGGACAGGCAAAACTTGCAAGATTGAAGATGTGAAAATCTCATCTCACCCAAAAAGCTTTGGAAACTGATCCAACAGCAGTTGGCCTGCAGAAGCTTTTGTGTTTCCTGTTGCATTGTAGGGAGCACCAATGCCATGATGCAGGAGCCATAAGCACCTTTACCTTCTGCTAGGGAAATAGTTAGTTTGTACGTGCATGAGTTGAATTACAAGTTAGAAGTTGTGAGTTGCAGGTTATGAATTGGAGAACTTGCAAGTGAAAATCTCATGGTTTACTTAATGAACTAGTGGATTCACATGACGGACTAGTCTGTACGACAAGGATAGAGCCCTTCTTTGTTGTGTTGTTTCTCTCTTAATAAGACCATAAATAAATTTTAATTTACAGACTACATTGTCTTGTAAATGTGAGTGATCCAAATGGACCACAAGTCTTTAGAAGTACTGTTTCTTTCAATGTGGCTTGCCCTATTTCAGTGCAGAAGAGTAAATGAAAAATTGGATTAATTTACTTCAACTTATGTTTTAAAAGCAAATATTATTTTAAAAACCAAACAAACAAACCCCACAAACCAAAAAACACAACTGAGACCTTATACATATGAAAGTTTGCAACGGCTAGCCAGGCAGGTAAGCCTAGGAAGCTGTACTCACTATTTTGATTACATAAGATGTCAATGAAGCCAGAGAGATACAGACCTCAAATTAACTTGTTTTAAACTATTAACTTATTTAAAACTAGATTGGACTAACTATTTTATTTTCTTCCAGTCTGCCGCACATCTGCCTCTGAAGTGTGGAATTTAATGGTTTCTACTCCAAGTTTCCTTCTTGATGTCAGAAAAGTTTTATCACATATTTCTACAGATGTCAAAACTTCTGCTGCAACTGAGAAATTCTTTGTTTTATTTGACTTTCATAATGAGATAATGAAATAACAAATGTCCTGGTACCTCCTCAAGATGAGAATCTGTGAAATAGTCCACACATACACACCTTTGTCTTTAGAATACCTACCAAATTGCTTCCCTAAAATGGGAATGAAATGCAGGTAGCACCTATCTCTCTGTACATGAAGATGGTTTGGGGCACTTACCCCTTCATTCCATAAAGACTGAAATTACCAGGCTGAAGAATTTTATTTCAAGCACATAAAGAGCAAATTGGAAAACAGCCTTCAGAAGATAAACCTCAATACAGTGTAATTCAGGTGATCCTGATTTGGCAGGGGGGTTGTACTCAATGATCTCTAGAGGTCCCTTCTAAACCCTACCCTTTTGTGATTCATACAGCTGAACACTGTAGAGACACTGATGCTTGTAGGGACTTTCAACCAACTTAATTATACTACTTTGAGTTTTATGTGATTTGACCAAGGTGAACCATCTCAATTAACCTCCACATCAGCCTCTCTAAACTGCTTCATTTGTCTGTAACAGCTTCCCTTATGACCACAATAATTATCATTGCAACACCCTAGGAGTACTTTAAGGAGAGTCAGTTCCTCATTTTTGACTAACTTATAAGCATGGTCTCATGCCACAAGTATGTAGATAATTAAGCATGGTCTCTGTTTAGGCATATAGCCTGTGTGTGTTACTAACTACCTACAAAAAGCTTAAGAAAAGCTGTGTTTGAGACAGCTAAATGAATTTTTACTGATGCTGTAAAGAAAAGGGAGGAAACAGAACAGGGATTTGCCATGGATCTGTGGCTTGATGTTCTGGAGCACTCCGAAT
>VWYK01087286.1:188-10698 GCA_013399775.1 Semnornis frantzii
AACTTCTGGAAGAAGGCCTGAGCCCTCCAGTCATCCTTCCCATCTCAGACCCCTTCGACACTGCTCCTTCTATGTGTCTCATGAGTTTAGGGTAGGGACTCAATCACTGGAAGCAACTCAGCACGCTTCATGGTATTCAGTGGACTCCAATACATTTCAAAATACTGAGGGGTTCTTTGGTCAGGAGTGGCAGATATCTTAATTTACACAGTGCTGATCTTCTACCTGTTTTTGGTGGCACTTAAAATACAAAGGGGCTGATATCCCCAAACCTGCGACTGATTTTATTTTTTCCCCCCCTTGAAAGAAAATGTACTTTTGGTCTACAGAATCACAGAATGGTGGAGGTTGGAAGGGACCTCTGGAGATCATCTAGTCCAACCCCCTGCTAAAGCAGGGGCACCCACAACAGCTCACCCAAGATCACAATGTCCATGTGGGTTTGGGATCTCTCCAGAGAAGAAGACCCTACAACCCCTCTGGGCAACCAGCTCCAGGGCTCCAGCACCCTCACACCAAAGATGCTTCTCCTCATGCTGAGGTGGAACTTTTGTGTTCCAGTTTGTCATACCACTGGGAGCAAGTAGAAGCTTAGTGCTATTTTATTCCTCTCCAGTGCAGAGGAGGAGCTTCTGTTGCCAACACTAGAGTTGAAAACTGTCGATTTAGGCTGTGCTGAGGTTTGCTCTGCAGCTCAGTAATTTGAGAGTGTTCAAATGAGCTCCACGTTGACAGCGTTATGGGTGCCCCTCCTAATCTTACAGAGCACACTAAAATATACATCAGTACTTTGATTAAATTCTTCAACTTTCCATGATCCTAGACACTGTTTTATGCATGACCTTGACTGTACATAACCAGAAATTTTCAATTCACAGAGACTGTCCCTCTGCAAAATATGTAAGTGCATCACAAGTGGATGTCTAAGTAACAGGATCCAAAATTTAATCAAAGACTGCATTGGACAACAACAGCCTTGGATAGGTGACTGAGTACAGAGGTTTAAATTACTTTTCTGGGCATTCCTTTGTTCTACAGAAGTATTAAAGTTTTCATTCTTTCTGTTTGTTATAGATGTCCTTCTAGTCCATAGCAATTGATGTTAGGCACAGTGGTGCCCAGTGTTGGGACCTCCACTGGCACCAAGGAGAAAAAAATCCCCTTAAATGTCCCCAAAAAAGGATGCCATAAATGTCCACATTCCCTGAACAGATCAAAAATGTGCAGGCAACCAGTGGTCCAAAAAAGCAATGGAGAGCAAAGTATGGGGTTCTTCTCAGGGAAAGCCCTCCATCAACACAAAGCATTGGAAAACTCTAGAATCATAGTGGAGGAGTCCTTTAAGATCAAGTCTAAACATAAACTCTTCATTGCCAGTTCACCATTACACCATGTCCATCACCACTACGTCTACACAGTTCTGAAATCCATGCAGGGACTGAAACTCCACCACTGCCTTGGGCAACCTGCTCCAAGCCTTGACAAGCCTTTCAGGGAAGACATTTTTCCTAGTATCCAACCTAAACCTCCTCTGGAGCAACCTGAGGCCCTTTCCTCTTGTCCTATCACTTGTTAATTGGAAGAAGAGGCCAAGACCCATCTCTGCCCAACCTCCTTTCAGGGGCTGTAGAGACTGAGAAGGTCTCCCTTCAGCCTCCTTTTCTCCATGCTGAACAACCTCAGTCCCCTCAGCTGCTCCTCATAAGCCTTGGTCTCTAGATCCTTCAATAGCTTTGTTTTCCTTCTTTGGACATGCTTTATGAATTAGTCACCTCAGCACAACTATCATCTTTTCAATATAAGAAATGGAGGAAGCTAACTCATTTAACCAACTCTCAACTCATGGCAAGGTAAAACTTTTAATACTGCAAGCACCTTAGATTCCACAGTGACTTCTGCTCCACGGATTCTCCCAGGAGAACAGCCAAGAGCTCCAGTCATCACCTCCCTGAAACAATTAAGTCAGTTTTTCCAGCTTTAGGAAAATATTGTTTCCAAACACCAAGAGAGTCTGGAAGGTGTTAGCCAGTACAGAGGAATTTGGATTTCTTTATGAGCTACTTAACACATAAAATCACTCATGCTCTGCAAGAAGCTAGTGTGGTGCTCAGTTGGCATGCAAAAAGTCTATCAAGATCAAGATTCCAACACTGTTTTGAGTAAGGTAAAATGCAATATTTTGCATTGCAAGGTTGCAGATGTCTTACCTGCTGGCCCCCATTCCTTGCTCCACACCCTTTTTTTCCAGGCACAGTCCTTGCAGCAGCAGGAGCTGCCTGTGTTGGGGCAGACCATGCAGTGGCACTAATGTGCACAGCAACACAGCTGCCAAGGCACAGCAGCATGAAAGAACACATAGCACTGGATCACGCAAAGATTTCAGCCAGCAAACATCAGGAGGAGCAACCTGGAAAGACAGAGAATGAGCAGCATCAAACTATGCTCTTTAGGTCTTCCATGCACAGTTATTCGAGAAGCACAAGATGTTTAATCTTGAAACCACTCTTCATTATTAGTATTTTATCCTAAACAGGCATTGAAGCAACTTGATGCTAAGAAATGATGGACTTAGAGCGTTCATTTATTAGTAGTGTTTTTTCTTTTTAGAAGCACTTTTTTTTCTCCTCAGCACTTAGACTGTTTCAAATTAAAGAGAATCCAGCTTCAGGAGGCAGTGCTATTTTAATCATTCCAATGTGTCCAGTATGGGAGATGAACTCAAAAGGTGAATATTAAAAGTAGTTGTGGAATTCAGTCATTTCACGAACGAACACATAATAGCCAAAGGCAAAACCGGAAGGCAACTTCACTTCCAATCAGTGTTTTCATTTTATTGAAACCAGATTGGAATTCCTGGAAAGAAGCCTACATATCACATCTTTAATACTAATTTTCATATACTCCAGTAAAACTGTCAGGGTGAATCAGTTGGTGAAGAAAGCTTCCTGTATAATTTACAGATGTACCTCCCTGTAGCCCATGATTTTGTCCTGAATCTGAAACGTGGTTTTGATCATACTCGCAGATTTCTTCTCACCTGTACAGGTTTTGTCTTGACTCTAATTTGATTATTAGAATTGAACTTTTTACAGCAAAAGCTGGTGATAAAAGTAAGCCAGCTGCTGTATACTCAGCAAGGCTTCATGTACTCATGCCCACCTCTATCTGAGGTGACACATGTCCGTACACAGATAGGCTTCCTCCAAAATCCATCTTTTTTAGGATGAAATAACATTCAGAATCCAAACTGCTCCATCTACTCACTACATACATCTTCATGTCTCCAAAAAAAAAAAACATCAAAGAATCAACAAGCAGCAGAGGATTTTTCAGAGATAAATATGACACTTTGGACGGTGACTGTAAGAGCCTTTTCTACTAAGCCCCACAATAAACCCAGTACAGTGGTTGTTTGAAGCAGAGGCCAAAGAGGCTCCGTGGCCATCAGTCACCACAGCTGCATTAGAAGCCACTTCGTTTTGCACTGATAGCTGCTCTTTTTGTTTCCCCATGAGCCTGCCAAGGTCACCTGCCAAATCCCTTCCTCACAAGCACACAAAGAAAGGAGGGGGAGCATTCTCATGAGCCCCCTATGTCTTAATCCCCCCAAGGACAGTGTTTTGGAAAGAGGGATGGGGTCTTCAGTGGGTCATTGTGTGGGGCTGTTGTAGTGGTATGTCCACACTGCTCAGCTTTAGGTTGTGTCAGCACTTCCATTAAGGCTCCATTAGTCTGGGTTTTATAACTCATCTCTAAAAATTTTCTCAGGCTGCAGGAACTTGGCAAACCTAAGGTGCATTCTGGGGTGGGGGTTTTTTTATGTCCATCCTCCCATCCTGAGCTGTTAAGAAACACATGGTTTGGCTGCTTTGTAAGCATCTTTTAACACATGTATAAAATGTTTATTAGTTTTAGACATTTCTGTTCTTGCTAAACTCCAAATTGATTCAAATCCTGATGAGGCCACAAGTATAAATAAGACTCTACACTGGCAAAGGGCAAAGCTTTGTCACAAGCCCCAGCGTAAATAAGGGAACACCTGGTTAGCTAGCAGAGCATTGTACAGGAGATGGTACTGTCCAGCTTGCTTCATACCTGAAAAAAGAGCCTGTGGTCTCTTCCATGTGTTTTAGCATCTCAACATCCAGCTAAAGTTGAAAGAAAAGCAAAGCAGAACCTTGAAATTAGTATTAAGTATCGCATGCTGTCCTTTAACCATCTAATTGTGGGGGAGGAAGGAGAAAGCCTTCAGGAAAATAGCCAAGGAACTGGTGCTTAAACTGCCAAGTAGCACACGTAGCATGTTCCTTCAGCCAAAACCTCATCTTGGCTTTTTGGGGATGAGAATACATTGCTCACTCAGGTTATGAGTGAGGCTAGGAAGCAAAGTGGGTTAATGCACAAAAATTTCACCTCCAGAGTTGGGCTGGGTGTCTGCTTGTCACATCACACTCACTTCTTCCCCCTGGAACAAATGGCAACGTCTGCGTGCAGACTGGGACAAAAGAACAGGTCATGACAGGTCAGGGCCCCAGCATAGTGTAAGAAAAGGGGGTTGGAAGTTACACAAACTCTGAAGGCCCAAATTAAGTTCAGACTTTTCTCTAGTTAGCAGATCTATAGATCAGTGTCTATATATCTGACATACATGGAATACGAGTAGAGCTTTTGTTTCCTTGCCTGACGTACAAATGGAACTGTGATTTCACATACCGAAGTGTATTCAAAATCAACGAAACATCTAAAGGTACCCTGAGCTTCAAGGTTACACTTAAGGGCATCCTTGAACAAATCTGACACAATTTAAAAATCTATAAACTTTTCATTGCTCGTGTTACAAAGTTAACTCTGCGCTCCTTAGCACCAGACAGAAACCGATAGCTCTGCTAAGGGCTTCCATTCCATCTAGATGGAAGAAAATTATTCAGACCTGCAGCAAATTCGCATTTCTGGTTGTAAGAGACCTTTTAGGAATCAAAAGCAGTATTTTCCACTGTGATTGCACTAAGCAAGCCAGTAATGCTCCATGTCTCATTTGCTCCTTCCTCTTTTTTTAATGTAAAATCCATCCAGACACACATTTGGAAACACTGAACCCCCAACAACCTGCTTTCCAGGTTTATCTCCACTTTACTTGTTTCTACCTTACCTCTAAAGCCATTTATAAGCCCTGTAAAATGGTTTGGTTTGGAAGAGGCCTTTGAAGGTCATTTAGACCAACCTCTTGCAGTCAACAGGGACATCTGCAAATAGAGCAGGTTGCTCAGAACCCCAAACAACTTTACCGAGTAAATGTGGGGCATTTACCACATCTACTGGACCAGTGTCTCACCATCTTCAGTGTGAGAAATCACAGTGGTGATTTCTTCCTGCTGTCTAGTCTGAATATTTCTCTTCTAGTTTAAACCATCACCACTTGTCCTGTTGCAAAAGGCCCTGATAAAAAGTCTGTCCCCACCTTTCTTACAGACTCCTTTAAGTATCCTCATGCCTTATCTAAGATGGTGGGGACACCCAGAGTTGTGGGGTGCTGCGTAAGAAACTCACTGTGGGTAGGTGGCTGCCTTCATGTCCTCCAAGTCAATAACAACAATATTCCACCTCTGCTTCTGGAGCTCTTCCCTACAGAACATAACAGACATGTCCCAGTGGGTAGCCAGCACTCCTTGTGGATCTGGGAAAAAAAAGAAATATATTGTTTATTTCTGTTTGACAGAAGAAAGCCAAGAATTTTTAAAGCATCCCCAGACTATTATCATGGGTCTCTCTCTCCTTGACTTCTCCTAAACCCAGCCTGGGAGATGCACTGGACTATACAGATTCCATCTGATCCCAAGGGATCACTTTTGCAGGAGGTTTTTCGGGCACTGTTATTTCTTGAAAACTCAAAATCAAAACCTAATTTCCTTATTCATACTTCTGATTAAAGTATCCTCATAGCTAGCCTGCATCAACCACATCCATTCACATTCTGTGTTATTGCCACCCCTCTGAATAGCTTTTCCTCTGAGTGAGCAGAGGCTTGGCATTTCCAGCACCTCTTTTTCCAATGTTGCAGCAGCATCAGCTTTGAGCAGCTCTCAGCGGATGGGTGGAAATCAGAATAAAGTCATTTGTAGTACATGAGCAAAAGCCCATCAAAACCTGATACTTCAAAAGCCACAGATCTAGAAATATGTCTTAATCAAGAAAAAGGCTAAATGCTAATGTGTGTCTACTAAATGCAACTTAAAGCATTTTTACTTCCCAAACTACTCATTGCAATGTGTTTGCTCTCTTCTCACACTTTTTTCTTGGACTGTCCTTCTGACCCTGTAGGACTGCCTCTTCCCTCTTCAGTTTTGTTGAATAGCTCAAAAAAGTGTTGTAATTACATTTCAAGAGACAAAGAGTTTTATCTCTCTCCCCAAAATTTGTGCAGTGATAGGAAACTTCTTTTAAAGGTATGAAACTGAATCATCAGCGTCCAGCCAGCAATCTCCTGGGGAAGGCAGGGACATACCTATTAGCAATCCAAGGACATTCAGTGTGGCACAGCCCTCAGCACCCTCTGAAGTAACTCTTTCCCGATGAGAACTCTAGAATCATAGAACAGTTTTGATTAGAAGAGACCTTTAAGATCATCAGGTCCAATCACTAACCCAGCATGGTCAGATCACCACTAAACCATGTCCCTCAGCACTACATCTAAACATCTAAGGTACTCCAGGGATAGGGACTCCACCCATGTTTGTAAACTTTATCCACTAGGATAAAGGAAGCAAGATGGGATGTTTCTGTTTAATGATGTGGAGAATATAAAATCCCACAGATGAATCAGAAGCTCAGCACAAGTCTCTAACTCATAACATTCACAATAGTGCTTCTTGGAGCACCAAATCACGAAACATCTTTAGTACATGAGTGGTGGCAAAGTGCTCAACAAAGTCTTAGACATATTAGTCATTTTTTTTTGTCCAAGTATCTTATATTTAGCATTCCCTTTAAATCTATCTTGAGACATTCCTATGAACTCTTAGACTTATGAACCTGTAAACAAGGTGGTCTACATAAGAGAAGACCTGAATCACTACCATAGAGAGAATAAATATGCAGCAAATTTGCTCAGGAAGGTGGTGATAACTTAGGAGTGGTATCTCCATGAGCAGGTTTGTATTTAGCCTGGTTAGCATGGCATGAAACCTGGAGACTAAAGGAAACCAGAAGCTTTCTTGTCTTCCTTCATCATCTAGCTCATCAGAGACTGCTCCTGTCTCCTGACCACATGGGCTATGCAGATCCCATTGCAGTCATAGTACAGTATTTCTCCTTACTGTTTGAATGACTCATGTTTCATTCATTTCATTTGGTGGTACTAGAGAGGAATATTTTTACACAGGTATCTTGAAGCTGGAAGGGAGTATGGATGCAGGACCAACATGGCAGATTTTACTATTATGATCCAAAGACTGAATTTGTTAAATTAAAACCTTAATCTAACAAGTTGGTCTGGAAATGATTCACCTCCTACACGACTGATACATAAGTAAGCTCAGGTCCTGCCAGAGGAGAGCTTGATAGAAAGACAGAGTTCAACAATCTCCATGGCTCATATCAGTCTAATAGGGAGAGACAGAACTGAGACAGACAGGAATAAAGAAAGCAAGCACAAAATAAGGCATGATGGGAGTGACCAAGGAACTCAAACCTGAGAGGAACACCGGTCCAAGATTTTGTTTGAGCATTGAGTTCTTAGTAGCTGAAAGAATGGATTGTAGGAGCAATTTTTTGGTAGTGCCTGATCATAAAACATTCTAAGACTTTGTATCCCAAGATACAAACCTTAAGTGTTTCCTGATCAAATTGAGGACTCCACTTTCCTGGCAGAGAAGCAGAGCAGCAAACCTATAACCTCTAGTCTAATTTTATCACTGTTGAAACCTCTATGACACCAGATGAGGCTTCCTGTTGAAATAAAGCAGCTGTCATTTTCTTGGAGGCTCTGAAAGCAGAATGAAAAACCTCTTTAGTTTGGAAGGGAGGACTGGGAAAGAAGGGCAAGAGAAAAAGCAAAGCAAGAAAAGTAAACAGGAATTTCATAGTTGACTTCTTATTCCCAGTCCAGAGTCAAGTCCACGCACCTGCATTTTGGACATGGAGAAGTAAACAGTTCTTGTTCCTTCCACTTGCTTGAGAGACAAAGATGCCACCAGTCAATAAGTGCATGTCAGTGTTGTGTAATTGCTAGTGACTTGTGATACTGCAGCGGCTGTCCTTCTGTTACAGTCCAGCCCAAGCCTTATTTCATCACCCATCAGGAAAAATGACAGAGGACATGAGTTGCTTTCCACAGGCAGTGCTCTGGAGGGCTCTTCCCAGGAGGAAGAGATCCAGCAGGATGGAGAGACACAGATGAGCTGCACGTCTAGTCCCACTTGCAGGACAGGTGACAGGCCTGTCCAGGTTGCCAGCCTCTGTCTCCATCCTATGGTTCTGGGGGCCAAGAAGCTTTGACCATCAGCAGTGCCCTGAAGATCCCCATTCCAAATGAAAGAGAGACAAGAACAGGCTGCCACACTACTATTTTTGTGGCATTTTTTCACCCTAATTTACAAACCTCGAAATCTGTTCCATCATATTTCAACTATTTTTCCTGCTTTAATTTTTGTTTTCAGTGCGTAGAACAAGCTGGCCTAGGGTTGGCAGCAACATCATGGCTTTTGGAGTAGGATGAGGAAAGCCTTTGTCCTGGCTTTGGAGGACAGCCAGAGCAAAGGCTTCTGGATGGAAAGACACATGCCTTGAGAAGCAACATTTTCCCATCTTTTCCTCCTCTTTAGTTAGAGTCTAATGCTACAGGTCACCCAGTGCAGACAGAATAACAGAACAGTGGGGGTTGGAAGAGACTTCTGAAGATCATTTAGTCCACCCCCCCAACCAGAGCAGGATTGTGACTAGATCACCCAGGAACATGCCTAGAGACTGAGCCTATACAATTAAAACAAAAACCTTACAAACACCAAGAATAGTTGGAGAAAGTCAGAAAGGAGAAGGAAAAAAAAAATGTAAAAAATCTGATTTTCCAAAAATAAAGTATTTCAAAAAACAGCTCAAACCAGCCATTTCTCAGAAAATATATTAAACCAGCCAGCACTCAGCACTGTGAATAAAATTATCAGACACAATAAATATTTTATGCTCCCATTCTAATTGCCAAAAAAAAAAGAAAAAAGAAAAAAAAAAAAAAGTTGATTTCTGAAACAAAGTTTTGGGTCGTGAGTTCGTTTGGGGTTTTTTTTCCCCTATCTTTATTTTTAAACCCTTAACATAATGACTGAATGCTTAATATGAAATTTATAAATTTTTTAAAAGGTTTCTTGGGAAAAAAAAAAAAAAAATTCAAAGCTGAACTTCATCAGAAGACCACAGGGAAAGTCTATAATCTTTAGTCGGACGCCTGGCACACCACCGCTCTGGCCGGTGCCAGCATTGCATTCTGACAGAACAAGTGTTGCATGAGATGTGAAGGATGACTTCGGTCTGCTGAAAAACCCTGGAGCAGGTGTTCCTCATCCTCATTTGCAATGGAGCATGGCCCCTGGCTCAGTGAGCTGGAGCAAATGCGCTGGCAGGACCCATCATGTACCTGCGTGCTGAGATGCACTAATGATAATGGATGCAGGCCTATTAACCACCCCATTTGTAATGGCACACAACGCTGATTGCTCGGGGAGTGAGTCAGCGGCTTTCCAAGAGGGAGCAGGGAATGCCGGGAACCCATGATCCTTTGTGCATCCCTTCTGCTCTGCTGGGTCTACAACTCTGTTAGTCCTTATTTAATAACACAAATGAATACATGATTTGCTACATGATTATACATGAAGATAAGGCACTTTGGGCAGAGCGGAATCAGCCCTGTTGTTGTGGGCTGTGGATCAGCTCCTCTTCTCCGTATTCTTTATTGCTGGGATGAGGAGACATCCTTTGGCTGGACTTAATCTGAGATCCACCAGCTCCAGGGCCAAAGTCAGGTGGGTGTCAAGAGGATGGGGTCAGACTCTTCAGTGGTGCCCAGCAATAGGGCACTAGGGGTAACAAACTGGAACCCAGGAAGCTCCATCTGAAAATCCAGAAAAATTTCTTGACTACTTCCCCTCTACTCTGCCCCAGTGAGACCATAACTGGAGTATCGTGTTCAGCTCTGGGCTCACCAGCTCAGGAGACACAGAGAAATACTAGAGTGCGCAACAGAGGCTATGAGGATGATCGAGAGACTGGAAAGTCCATCTGATGAGGAAAGGCTGAGAGACCTGAGGCTGTCTGACATGAATAAAAATATCTAAAGGCTGTATGTCAAGAAGAAGAGGCCAGTCTTTTGTCAGTGGTACCCTGCAATAGGACAAGAGGCAATAGACACAAAGTGGAATGCAGGAAGTTCCGTGGCAACATAAGGAAATACTTCTTTGCTGTGAGGGTGCTGAAGCCCTGTTGCAGGTTGCACAGATAAGAACTGTGGAGTCTCCTTCTCTGA
>VWYK01087295.1:0-19476 GCA_013399775.1 Semnornis frantzii
TTCTCTGGTTCTGTGATTCCATCTGTATTTTTAGCAGTTCTATATTTTGAGTGACAAATCCCATCTTACTGAAAATATAGCTGGATGATCATTTTCTTTTGCCTTTCAGTGTTGGCATTCATATGTATTTTCCAGCTGTGACTCCTTACAGCATCTCTTTTCTTTAAAGCATCATAAATATAGAATAGGCAATGTGTAAGAAATAAAAATAACAAAACCACCAAAGTAAAACCATGGAAATTATCTTTTTCAGTTCCTTCCTTCTGGCTGTCTATATTTATACACAAGACAAGGGATGCTGCTTTGTGGCATCCTGCAGCACAGGAGTGACTGTGGCACTGCTAACTAATACCTAATGTTTTGCCTGATTAGGTAAAGGTTTTGGAGAGGGATAATTTGGATTCATTTTGACAGTAACACGAATTGAGGGAATCAAGAGAAAGAGAGGTTCCATTGCAAAGTATTTGCTTACATTGCTTCCCTGAGCTGTTAGCATTTCTCCAGGTTTCTGGTTTATGTTATTACCATCAGCTTAGGATTCATGTATTTTGCCTTGAGCAGAAAAAGTGATAGGATTATGCCTGAAGAGAGCTTGTAAGTTGGAGACAACACTGTTTTACAGTGATGATGAGATGCAGCAGATATGATATGATGGGGGTCAGTCTCTTCTCTCTAGTATCAAGTGATAGGATGGGAGGAAATGGCCTGAAATTGTCCTGGGGAGGCTTAGATTAGATATTAGGAAAAATTTCTTTATGTAAAGAGTGTTCAGGTGTTGGAAGAGGCAGCCCAGAGAAGTGGTGGAGTCACTGTCCCTGGAGGTGTTGAAGAGATATGTAGACATGGCACTTTGCAACATGGTTTAATGGCCCTGGTGGTGTTAGGTTGATGATCTTAAAGGTCTTTACCAACCAAAACAATTCCATGGTTCTCTGATCTGATCCAAATGCTGCTAAAATTAATGGGAGAATCCCCACAGATTTCTCTGGGTCCTGGAGCAATTTAGGGCCCTGCTAAGCATATGGAGCAAAGGTGAACATGGAATTCGTTACCACCAAAGTGTTTTAGAAAGGTTGCCAAATGTAAGCAGTGCTTAAACTTTGCACCTGAATGCCAAAACTGCAGACTGAAATGTTCTCAAATGAGAATGTCACATTAGTACTAGGAGTAAATACACCAGAAGTGATCACAGTAGTCCAAAGGCAAACACCCCTTGGCTCTTTAGGTTTGGCTTTGCTGAATGCAGAAATTAATCTTTGCCTCTTGAGTAATTTCCTGTTATGAGCATATTAATAATTCTAATAAAGCTAAATGTTGCTTAGTTTGATTTATTAAAAACAAAAGCCTTATATATATATATTTTTTTCCCCCCATGGATTGTATACTCTTTACATAGTCTGATTGTATTAAATTAGTACAAACAAACTTCCATAGGGATTGGGATGGAGCCTTTGGCGTAAACATTTCACTTCTGTTGTCACTAGAACAAGAAATGTCATTTTTAAAGGAAAAATCTGTGCTTGACTGTCTTGAATAGAGATAGCAATAGACATTGGGTAGGAATAGGCACCTAAAGTTTTACAAGCACCTCTAAACTGCCATGTTTTGATCTTGGAAGACAATGTTCAACTTCTTAAGAATAAGAAAGTAATTTCTGTTAGCGGAGGGCTTGGAATTACTGTCAGAAGGGAAATGTTTAATTAGCAACTAATGTTTATCCTTTAGATTTTGGTGAGAAAATAAATGGCTTCAGTGATGTACTCGTTGGGGTCATACCTTTGCTTGACTAATTACAGGTTAAAAAATGACCTATCCTTTGTGTTTGTGTTGGACACGACAAGAGCTGCTAGGCCTGAAATACACAGTCCTGGACATTGCAGGGCTTTAGCAAAGGAAGAGCAGTGAAACACAGGGTTGGAGTGCCTGAGAGAACAGCAAAACCTCCCTCATTATAGGTCACAGAAACATGTTGGAAAACATCTGGGAGAAAAGGCACAGGTAGCAATGATACCTGGAGGCAGGCTGGAGGAAAAAAACCCTAAAGTACCTTCTATTCTATTTCTCCCTGGTTTTCTGTGTCTTATTTAGACTCTGAATCATCCTGTCTAGATGAAGACATCTTAACAGCATAGCTAAGGAGCATGGGAGAAGAGTGTGTTCCACACTAGAGACAAGAAGGCTCTGATGAGACCTTGCAACAGCTTTCTGGTACTTAAAGGAGGCCTGCAGGGAAGATGAGGAGGGACTCTTTATCAGGAACTGAAGTGATAGGACACATAATGGTTTTAAACTCAGAGTAAATTTAGATCAGGTATTAGGAAAACTTCTTTACGACGGTGGTGGTGCAGCATTGGAACACATAGCCCAGAGGTGCCCCTTCACTGGAAGTGTTCAAGGCCAGGCTGGACAGGGCTTTAAGCACCCTGCTCTAGTGGAAGATGTCCCTGCCTGTGGCAGGGGCTTGGAATTGTATGATCTTTAAAGTCCCATCCAACCATTCTGTGATTCAGTTCTGAGTTGTAACTTCACTAGTGAGAAAATAACTGCAGCTCTGACCCTTATGTCCATGGCTTCCATGAAATGCTTAAGGCTAGCCAAGGTACACTAAGTTCTTCCTTTTCTATATCCTGCAGATCTTCTGCCAAGGAATGTCCTGGCTGGCTTTCCATGCTCACTGGCACTTGGCCCATCACACTCTAGATGTTATCCTTCCTGAGCATAAAACATGTATGTCATAGCCATTTTTCCATGCTCAAGGTGCAGAAGGTCTCACCTCTGAGGCATGTGGGTACTCAAGTGAAGTCAGGTATGGAGCCTGTGACAGTTTGGGAGTTCCCTGCCCCCCCACACTTGTAAAATGACCCAGACTAGAACTCAGCCAATTGGAAGTTAAGGACTGAAGCTCTATTTACAGCTCAGCACAATGTACAAGCAGAGATATACACAACAGACAGGAATAGTTACAGACATAGACAAGGGAAAGGGAATACAGAAACACAACTCCCCTCCCAGAAATCAGAGACCCCAACCACCCTTCCACCTTCTCCCCACCCCCACACCTTACCCCAAGGTTTGCCTTACATGCAAGGTGAGTTTGGAGCATCAGCCAGGGGAGGTTAGAAGAAAAGCAGTTAATGAAGTTATTCAGCAGAGAGGAGAAGCCAGAGCTAGACCGTGCTAGATGCTATACCTCATGACACAGACTGCCAGCTCGAGACACTCTCTTATCTTTTTTTGGTTTGGGTTCCTTTTCTAAACATCTCAGCAAGCCTGTGAGTGCAGCAGACATCACCTTTGTTTTTCTTCACAGCCTATAGTATAATTTTCTCTATTAAAATATTCCAATTAGCTCAAACCAGCACAGAACACAAATGGTCTCTGTTTGATCCAGGTTGTCACCACAAGGAGCCAGCTCAGCAGCCTTCACCCTCAGCATGCAGGCCCAGGTGTGGGGATCTCCCTGGCCACCTGTGTGCTGGGGTAGCAGCTATCAGTCAGCTGCTCTACAGGACTAGCAGAGCTCACTGGAGCTGACAGGCAGCAGCAGCCTGGGCAGGATTACAGCTAGTCCTGACAACTCTGAGGCACATGCTGCAGACAGCATTCTCAGCTGAGGCTTGACTGCAAAGGTCAGGAACTAGTGCTTTTTCTAACTGCTCACATTTAGAGAGGAGGACACTGTGGTGTGAAATGTCCAACAGTGGAATCATTCCCATAATGTGTTCTGAGCCCTGGAGAGGAGTGGGGACTGTGCATAGCCATCAGTGTGGGTTATGTAGAATGAATAACTGCCAGATGGACTCGATTGCCTTTTTGAAATCTTTACAGAAGTACTGAATGAAAAGAATGCAGCAGATGCAGAGTAAATGGATTTTTAGCAAAGTAGTACACTATCTTATGAAATGGTATTCTTGACATTACTTCCAGTTGGTTGGCACATGAACAAGGTCACGTGGACCAGAAGTAACTAGAGGAATTTCAAGCAAAGACAGGCAGCAGCTTGATAATCTGAGCAAGGGTAGCTGATGAAGTACTGCAGGGGCAGAAGTTTCATTTAAGCTTCGTAGTGAATCTGGAGAAAGTGCAAACAAGACATTACCAAACATTCAGGATGGTTTGTGCTATGATGTGATTCCCTATAGGAATGTAATCCTTGGGAATATAATGAATGTCCATGCCAGAAACATCAAGAAAACCTCTGTTAGAAAATGTAAGAAGATAATTTGACATGAAGGTAATTTAAGACCATGAAAAGAGGCCAAGCTGTGCACATACCTGGAGTATCTCTTCTGTCAGGAGTGAGAAAGTTTGCATTTAGGTCAGATGTGCCACTGTTAACCAGGGGCTAGGGGCAAGGAAGGAGAACATTGCCATAGCCTCAGGAGGGATTAGATCTCCTCTGTTTGTCAAGAGATAGAGTTGTTGTTGTATTTCCAAAGCCTCTTTCTCTGACTTTCTGCCTTGGTAGTTTGTAAGCCAGGAGTAGTACCTCTGCTTCTCAAAGTGATTGTGCCCAGCTGCTGTAGGCAGGAAGATGTGGAAACCCTGCTTCCTTCACTCCCTGGCCATGTGCTGGAGCAGCTGCTGTTCAGCTGGTGGCACCAAGTCAGCTTTTCTGAAATCCATTTGGGATGTTTGGGATCAGTAGGGGTGATCCACCAGGACCACTTCTCGGTGCCTTCTGGGTTGCTCACAGTAGTCTGAGGTGTGAGTTCCTCAAACAAGGAAGATAGGCTGGGAGTGTGGTTTGCCCATTTGGCAGTGCCCCTCATGAGCTAAACAGTCCCTGCAGAGGAAGAGAATTCTTCAATGACAAAGCTGTAGGGTGAGGTTTTTTGGGGAGAGGGAGGGGGCAAAGGTGGACAAGGAGTCTCCTGATGCCTCAGCCAGACCCTACACCACCTAACCTTGCAGGGAACAGCTTGGAAGGAATCGATCAGGATGATTTATGAATGAAATTGTCCCAATTAAACACTAGGTGGCATATTTACTTAAGAGTTTCCAGGAGCTCTATTGGAGCATCTTATGTTGCTGACCCTCATTTGTGCCTGTGGCATGAGTTTAGTTTCTTGGGTACGTGACACCTGATGCCTGGTTTTTAGAACATGGATTCCTCTTTAAAAAAAAAAAAAACAAAAACAACAACTTGTTACAAAGATAACATTGCTTACTTCAGGCTTAAATTTATTCTTGAGCTTCAAAGTTACATCTGTACTAATACACAGATGACTAAATGCAGTGCAGTGAGGGACAGGAGGTGTACATGGCAGTGGTCCTGCAGAAGGTCCAGTCTGAGAGGGATTGTGTAAATAGTGATGTATGTAGTTTGTCTGAAAGGCTGACTGTAGGAATATGCCATGCGTTTTAAAAGCTGAATGGAGGAAATCTAATGCTTCTCCTCTTGCAAGTGCAAAGCACAGCTTTTGATTTCACAGCTGCTATTTAAGGTAATAGCATCCAGTGGCGGAACTCAAAGGCCAAAAATATGCCTTTATTCTGTGTCTGTATGACATCAGTCAGCCACACTCCAGTTTTCCATGTGCTGCTGCTTCTTCCTTGCTGAAAGAATAAATGCACCTAGGTTACAGCAGTGCCTTCTCATATGTTGCATGCTTCAGAAAAGGCAGTGCCACAGCTATCACCAGGGCAGGGCACTTAGCTCGACCAAAAAAATAACAAGTTTTGTGTCTCTGCTCTGAAATTCTTCATTCTGGGTGTGTTAAGATGACTGATAGATACTCTGAAGGAACTGCAGGTACCAGGAAGATAAACTTCACTAGCACAGGTTTCTATAGTGCTGGTTGCACAGCTCGTTGCAGCTGTCTCTGGGGGGGCAGTTGTATGTTGCTGAGCCATGCCCACCACCAGACAGATTTCTGAGATGAATCCCATCATCTGTCAGTCTGCTCTGCTGGAACTCATGTGTGGACCTCTGAATCAACACAACTGATTATAGCTCTTCTGTATAAGCCATTACAAACAAAGTGAGCCATACAAAGAGGAAGCCAAATATACAGGTCTGAAGTGGGGAGTGCTTGTTTGCTGAGGAGTATGGATTGCTGTTATTATTGTGGGGACACATCCTTTCCTTGCCTTTCACTGGCTGTGGAGTCACTGTCCCTGGAGGTGTTGAAGAGATATGTAGACATGGCACTTTGCAACATGGTTTAATGGCCATGGTGGTGTTAGGTTGATGATCTTAAAGGTCTTTACCAACCAAAACAATTCTATGGTTCTGTGATCTGATCCAAATGCTGCTGAAATTAATGGGAGGATCCCCACAGGTTTCTCTGGGTCCTGGAGCAATTTAGGGCCCTGCTAAGCATATGGAGCAAAGGTGAATATGCCTGTCTTCAAGATCCCATTCTCCTTATTTTTTCCTGTCCTCATACACAACAAGCAGGCCTTATCTGTTGCATTATCTGATGCCAGAGAATGTGGTGGGGGGAAAACTGAACATCTGACAGCCTGCCTTAGGACAACTAAAATGTGTCCGGAGCATCTGTGCTCTGGCATCAGGAGAATCTGGACAGGTTCATATTATAGAGTTGAATTTATACCTGTTTTGATTTTCAGTAGTATCTTTTGATGCCTGTGATGGTTTGGGAGTTCCCTGCCCCCCTACACTTTGCTAAATCCCCCAGACTAGGCTCAGCCAGCTGGAAGTTAAGGACTGAAGCTCTATTTACAGCTCAGCACAATGTACAAGCAGAGATACACACAACAGGCAGGAATAGTTACAGACATAGACAAGTNGCCAGATTTCTGTAAGGTTTTTTTTGTTTAATGTCTGTTATTCTCCCAGCTCTCAGAACAAGACTAGTAGACCAGTGTGTAATTCAGATAGTGAACTGGGATCTGCGGCCCTGTACACAGTGGCTGGATCCCCAGCAGCTGCTGGGCTGCATTCTCAAAGCTGTGATTTACAGCAGAAGTACACAGACACCTTGGCAACTCCTTAAATTCATTTTATTTATTTATACATTTTTTTTTGGAAGTAGAGGAAAAATATAATTTCCTTTTATTTCCTTCTTCCCCTCCTTTTAACTCGATTAGTCCAATCAGTGCAGTTTCCTAAATCCATCTGGTCAGTAATGCATTGCCAAATAATCAGGCCAAGTGAATTTGCAACCAAAGCTTAAAGCACTTCCAGAGTGGCTGAAAATGAAGTATGCCAGCAGAGACTGGACTGAAGAGAGTGTATTGTCAAAGACATCGCTCATGTAATTTGGTTTCTTGTAGACCTCAAAGCTCTAAGAATTAAGAGAAAAGGCTGGATTGTGGTTTCTTTGTGGGCTGGCAGAATCCCAATTGGATAACATCAAGTCATAATTTGATACAGCTTGCTTCTTAGGAGATGCTGCATGCAATGCAGAATTTATATGGCTTCTGTACAATGCTTTGCAGGGAATTTTTCCATGTGTGTGTGGGTTTTTTTTTAAATAACTTTGCAGTTCAGTGGCAGAAGTTTCATTCTTCATGTGAGCAGTGTCCAAGTTCTGTATCACCCAGCTATAGACACTGAAGTGCAAACCCTTCTGTAATTTCCTTTGTCCTAGGTCCTAGTCATCAAATTTTAGGCTGCAAATTAAGGAAAAGGAGGAAGAGGGAGGGGAAATGTAGGTGGTCAGGGTACAGAATCACAGAATTAATCAGGTTGGAAAAGACCTTTGAGGTCATTGAGTGCAACCTATCACCTCACACCTTCTCATTAACTAAACCATGGCACTGAGTGCCTCATCCAGCCTCTTTTTTGACACTAGTGCACAGAAAACTAAAGGCAGGGGAGTGGTACTTGTCCCTGCAAAACACAAACCAGCAAAGAGGTAACAGTTTGACACTAACCTGTCTGGGACCATGAAGCATTTTGGATTAGCTATGCACCACAGGTAATCCCAGGTTATCTTTTTATTATTGGCCTTGTTCAGTTCACAGTTCCCTGTGTTTTAAGATCTTTTCCATGGCCTTTTGGGGTGTAATTAATTTTTTTCACTTGGACTGTAATGTAGTAGCTGGAACAAGAAGACAAAAGGTTATTTGGAATCAGACCTGACAGCTAGAAGGCTGAAGTGCTAACATTAGTCTGCCTGACAGATCTGTGCCTCCTGCTTGGTGTGTGTGTGTGTGTTTGTGGTATATCAGAGAAGCAAGAAACCTATCAGAGAGGAGCCACACACAGATGTGGGCCAAACACACTGTAAATGAGCCTCAAACTGTTTTATTTGCACTGCTATGCCTTTTTTTTTTTTCCCCTTTGGCTTACTTTCACAGAACCTAATGAAAATAGGTGTCCTGTAGTGCATCAGAGGATGCCCTTTTTTCTCTGCTGGAAAGCACATCAGTGCTTTGTCCTCCTCAGTTTTCCTTCCATGAGCAGTGTGTACTCTCTTGAACTTGAACAGAAGTTGTTTAGCTGCTTGTCTGGCTCACTGCTTTTGCACGAGAGCAGTTGGTCCATCAGTGGTCATGTTGCCTGGTGTAGTGAAAACCTGTTGTGTTTGGTGTTTGCCAGCCAGAAGATTCCTCACTCTAGGGTTAAATTCTAGTGAAAACCTGTTGTGTTTGGTGTTTGCCAGCCAGAAGATTCCTCACTCTAGGGTTAAATTCTAGTGAAAACCTGTTGTGTTTGGTGTTTGCCAGCCAGAAGATTCCTCACTCTAGGGTTAAATTCTAGTGAAAACCTGTTGTGTTTGGTGTTTGCCAGCCAGAAGATTCCTCACTCTAGGGTTAAATTCTAGTGAAAACCTGTTGTGTTTGGTGTTTGCCAGCCAGAAGATTCCTCACTCTAGGGTTAAATTCTAGTGAAAACCTGTTGTGTTTGGTGTTTGCCAGCCAGAAGATTCCTCACTCTAGGGTTAAATTCTAGTGAAAACCTGTTGTGTTTGGTGTTTGCCAGCCAGAAGATTCCTCACTCTAGGGTTAAATTCTAGTGAAAACCTGTTGTGTTTGGTGTTTGCCAGCCAGAAGATTCCTCACTCTAGGGTTAAATTCTAGTGNCTATCTGCCATTGACCACTCTAGGCTTGAATTCTAGTGAAAACCTGTTGTGTTTGGTATTTGCTAGGCAAAAGAACTTATTCACTATCTGCCATTCACCACTCTAGGGTTTAATTCTGTACACAGCTGAATTAATATTTGTATCTCAGCAACTGGTGAAGTCCCTTTTGCCTTCCACTAAGTCCTTATCTCTGCTACTGTTGCACAAACAGCTTTACACAGGGATAATTTTATCCTTTGCCTTCCAGAGAGGCAGGCAAAGATGCACACAGAGTAGATTTAGGACAGAAATGCAGATCTGTCCTGTTCAAGAGTGATGTGTCAGTGGAATGGCTGTGGCAGTTAGGGTTGTAACTGTGTTCTCATGATGGTTTATTTGGAATGGTGTTATTGATGCACAATGCATTTTGTATACTTAACTGCCCCCTGAAGTCACTTTGTAAAGGAAGGGAGACTGGTGTGGGGATATTAAGGAGGCAGACTTGTGCCAGTGGGCCTGGCACTGCAGGTCAGGGTTGTACCCCAGCATGTGTCTAACTTGGCATGGTAGCCAAGGGCAGTGAGGTGCTGCAGCCAGAGCCCAAGAGAAATCCCAGACAAAAAGGCAGAACCTCCAGCAGATCTTCCTTTCATCAGTGTAGCTTTATTGGTCTCAGTGGCAAATACACCAAAAAAAAAGGCAGTTATTGTGAATAAATTACAGAGCCACGAGAGGCAGAAACAGTAGTAGAAATGGCATAGAAAGTGTGGTAAAATTACTTACAGTTCTCAACCCTCAGCCTTTCTCCTTGAACATTCTTCTGTGGCACAGCATCAGAGACAAAACTCTGCCTTCATGGTGCTTCTCTAAGTGTCTTTGTAGGGAGCAAAGCCCAGGTTTGAAAGCAGCAGTGTTTGGCCCTCAGTTCATGCCTTGGTTCAGCAGGAAACCTCAGCTTTGCAACTCCTGAGTAGGATTTCACTGTGTGCTTAGGAGAGACTTCCTAGGCAGGGTGTTCTTTCCCTAGGTAAGGTGTCCTATTCCTAGGCAGGGTGTCCTTTTCCTAGGCAGGGTGTCTTTTCCCTAGGCAGGGTGTCCTTTTCCTAGGCAGGGTGTCCTTTTCCTTGGCAGGGTGTCCTTTTCCTAGGCAGGGTGTCCTTTTCCTAGGCAGGGTGTCCTTTCCCTTGGCAGGGTGTCCTTTTCCTAGGCAGGGTGTCCTTTTCCTAGGCAGGGTGTCCTTTTCCTTGGCAGGGTGTCCTTTTCCTAGGCAGGGTGTACTTTCCCTAGGCAGGGTGTCCTTTCCCTAGGTAAGGTGTCCTTTCCCTAGGCAGGGTGTCCTTTTCCTAGGCAGGGTGTCCTTTTCCTAGGTAGGGTGTCCTTTTCCTAGGCAGGGTGTCCTTTTCCTAGGCAGGGTGTCCTTTTCCTAGGCAGGGTGTCCTTTCCCTAGGCAGGGTGTCCTTTCCCTAGGCAGGGTGTCTTTTCCCTAGGCGGGGTGTCCTTTCCCTAGGCAGGGTGTCCTTTCCCTTGGCAGGGTGTCCTTTCCCTTGGCAGGGTGTCCTTTTCCTCACTAAACACTCTGCAGCTTTCTCATCTATGACTTTGCTAACCCCTCATGGGTATATCTCCAGTAATTGTGCTTCCCTCTTTGCCTTCCTTAGCTTTGGGCCCTTCCATTCAGCCTGAACTTTTTGTTTTTCTTTTACAGAGCTTTACTGTGTCTCTCAAAATCAAGCTTGAGAAGTTTTGATGGTGTAATAAAGGTGTCCAGGGAACTTGTTCTGGCAAAGGAGACTTTCCAAGCCAGAAGCTGAGGAGAAAGGTTTTAAAATACAGCCTCTAATGAAAATAAAAAACGTTAGCATGGTTAGTTCCCACATCTTCTGAAGCAAGACACTACCACTGAGGGAATGATTTGCCAAATCTGACCATATGGTCTGTGTAAGGAAGTGTCTCTCTCACCTCAGTGATCAGGTTTTTTTTCTGTTTTAAATACATGTCACTGACTTTCTGAAAATGCAGATGCTGTGGTGGCACTTCAAGAGTGACACAACATCAGAAAGTAAACACCAAAAATGTGAAATAAAGACCTGTCCATTGGCAGATCTTAGTTCCATTGCCTTCCCATTTAAACAGCATATACACATTTCTAAACTGTCAACAAAGTTGTGAGTTACTGAGGGGGTTACAGAAATTGCTTTTTTATCTCTCTTTAGTCTTAACTGGCATCGAAGGCACAGCAACAAGTGGAAAGGAGTCTTCCAAATTCATAACAGAATGGTCAGATCTTAAAGATCTGTACATAATATGATTCTATAACATATCATAAAGGGTTGCACCCAGTGTGTAATACCAAGCTGTAGTATTTATTTGCAGGAACAACCCTTTTGAAATAGCCAGGAATGATAATAAATGTTCTGCTTAACATTATTTAAAGGAACAAGGTTATGAAGAAATGAAACCTAATTAGTTTTGGCCCCAAATGTATAGCATCACTGTTATGTGAATATTGAATATTGCTGATATGTGAAGGTGAAAATTGCCTGCAGCAGCCTGAGGCTGATGTGATGTCTCTCTGCCAAAACCAGGCATCATTTTTGTGCTATATTGGTACTATTTTTCTCACACTAAGTTTTAAGGAATTATAAATCAGTAACATTTCTCTTTTCTAGATTTTTTTTTTTAATATGTGTATTCATGCACACAAAGAGTCATCATTGACCTTTTTATTTTTTTAACTTCCCCAGCAAGGTCATCCATTGTACAGAGGTTTGAGAAGTACATTAATATTTAGATTTCAGGTGTGTTGTAATTTCAGGCTCTCCCTTGTTACTAAAGAGAGCTGTGAACACCACTCTGTGTTGGCCATAGCACAGTTAATCAGGGCAGCATCAGAACAGCCTCTCCAAGGTTGCTCAGCCCATGCTACCTGCTTTCAGACATCAAAGTGGAAATAGGATCCTTAGAATCTGGAGAGAAGGATGCCCAGGGAAGCTATATGAAAGGCTCTTTACATCAGTACCTTAATGTGTCTCCCTCCTTAAAGCAGGGGAGGTATGCCTGGCTGCCTCCTTGCTCTCCTACATGCAGGTTTTTTGGAAGAAGAGGAGGAGGACTGATGACTGCAGGGAGCCAGGCAGGAAATTTCAGGCAATTCAGAGATGCTCCATGAAAAATAAAAAATAAGTGCACCACTTCTCTGGGAGCTGAAAAGATTGGCATGGCTGGAATCAAAGGCTGGTTTGTGTTTTAGCTCAGCCTTCCTCCTTCACTGGCAGCAACCAAACAAGTTGAGCCCAAACGTTTTGGGTCTCAGGGGCAGGGTCCTTCACTGGGAGTTCTCAAGTTGCTTTTTGCCCCAGTCAGCTGTGAGAAGGTGCAGCAAAGGTTGCAAATTCAATTGCTGAATAAAATCATCCTCACTCAAAAGCATTGCCCAGTAAGGATTTTGCCTTAACACTCTTTAATATTTATAAAGAGAGATCTTTTAAGTGAAAATGTCACTTGAGAAACCATCAGACTCATCTGCAGTGTGATGCACTCCTGCTTGTCCTGCGGATTTCCTTCAATCACCTTTTTTACTTTTATTTAATCTGTCATCCTAAAAACCACCCTATGGCACCTTTATTTTGCCTCATTATTTCCCCTCTTGCCTTCCCAGGACAAGAAAAAGTCTTTCTTTTGGCTTTTTCCCACTTTATGCTTCAGAAACCCCAACACAGATACCCTGGTTTCTGCCTGTGGAGCACCGGCACGGCAAAGGAAAACGGTCACGTTCTGCCGCAGCACAGAAGATCCAAGAAGGACCAGCAGCAAAGGGGTGAAAGGAAGCCCCATAGCAAAGATATGCAATGCCTTGAAATTTTAAGCACTAAGAGATATTAATACATTTTAAACAAAATGAAACTTTGCAATAAAACTTTGCAGTACTTCTAGCTGACACTAAACACTCAGAGGCAGTTAGGCAGGGCTCTTCCCCTGCGAGCGCTGGGAATGGTGGTGCCTGATTTCCTGTGCATCTGTGCTCTTTCTGCACACCTTACTTCTGCTTCTGTGAGCCCAGACATCCCTCTAGACTTGTCACCCATCCTTCCTTTGCCTCCCCAACTTCCTTCTCCTGCCCTCTTCTCCCCTCGAGGTTTCCTCTTTGCAGAAGGCATTGCTGCTGGGACAGCCAGGAGAGAGCACAGGAGCTCAGACCTCAGGCTGCATCTCTTGCTTTGGTTCAGCTACCAAATTTTGTGAAGCTCAAGGCATCTGTTGCTCCATCAGCTTCAGCTATCATGGCAAGTGGCAAGGCAGATTGATATAGTTGCAGTTACATTGCCCTGGGCAGCCAGGCTAATTTGAGGCTGATGTTACTTTTTGTCTAATAATATTCTGCTAAGCTCTATAGGTACGGTTTGGAGATATGTTTTTTTCTCTCCCTGTAAGGGTCAATGAAGTGGTAAGACCACCCAGATCTTTGGCTTTCTATGTAAACATGCCTCTTCTGCAAAATGCCTGCTTGCAGAGGCTGCACTGGTTTCCAGCACTGCCACACAGAGTGCTTGCAGGTGTTTTACAGAAAGCTACAGCCTTGCAGCTTGCCAGCTTACTAAACCCCACTGATTGATAGGCACTTACTATACCCCACTGATAGGCACTTACTATACCCCACTGATAGGCACTTACTATACCCCACTGATAGGCTTCAGGTGACATCACAACTAACAATCCAAAGTTTGCCTTTCCCTGAAAGCCACAGGTGTAGCAGTTTCCACACTTTGACAGCTGCTGGGAAGTGTAGCTGTAGGTGAGTTGAGCATCTTGCCCACAGTGTTTGAGGTGTGCTCATTTTAAACTGGGAGCTGAGTGACTCCTACCTCTCCAGAAAGTGGTTGGAGTTTTTGTGTGGAATAGAGGAAAAAAAAGAGGTTTGAGGTGCTCCTGAGTGACATGTAGCTTCCTAGACTTCTCCCTTTTCAGGTGGACTGAAAGAGGGAGAGAATTGCTGCTGCCTTAAGCACCTGAGAATACCAGCTTTGAAAGTGGCAAATTGCCTTTATCTCTAACTAGGGAGGGTAAAGGGGAGGGAATTTCTTACCTTGTCCTCTTTGAGCAGAGATCTCTGAGAAACTGCCTGCTTTTACCTCCATCCCTCAATAGAGGGGCTCTGGGAGTGAATGAGTTAGGTGTCTGGTTAAGGAGCACACACTGTAGTTGCTGCAGGGGCAAGAGGACCCACCAGGCAGTGTCTTGTCAGTGTACCTGGGCAGCCACTGTGCCATTCCTTTTGAACCAGTTTGCAGCATCCAGCTCCCCTGACTCTGCTCAGAGCTATGTGCACCCAGCAACACATAAAAATTCTCTCAGAAGACTATGGATAGTTTAAGTTATGTATAGTTTGAGTCTGCAATTAGGCAACTTCTAAAACACATTCTCTGTCTTGCTGTCTGCTCTGATTCCAAACTAAGTTGAGTTTCTTTTGCTTCTTTAATGAGGTTGTTGTCAGTGAGTTCCTGTCTTGGTTTTGCAGGGCACAAATGCCTGATTTTCTCCTTTTGAAGAAAAGAGGCTTCTGCTCAGCCCCAACCATTTGGCTGGGAGATTTCCTCACTGTGTGAAGCTGCCTTTTCTTCTCTGACTGCACAGAACTGCTCAGATGAGGCTGAGGGGAGGTGCAAGGTTTTGACAGCAGATAGAAAAGACCAATGAATTGAATTTTGGGGGAATTTTCTCTGTAACATTTCTTCTGTTGAAAAATGCCAGCTCCTTGTGGAGGAGAGTCAGTTCCAACAAGTTACTTCATCTGAGGCGGTCTAAAGGAGCCTGAGGTGGAAGAGGTCAGCTCAGGCTGGTGCCTGAGGAGGTGGTGTTTGTACCCCAGGACCCTCCTTTATAGGGCTTCAACATTCTGAGTCCAAAGTCTCAGCATGTCTTTCCTGTCAGGTTCTGCCTCAGTCAGTGCACTAGGAAAGCTTTGCTCAGCTAAAGCAGCTTGATTATACAATTAACCAAGCTTTTTGTCCCCAGCTTGGAGCCAAGTGTTTTAAACCCAAGAATTTCCAAGCCTTGCCTTCCTCTCAATGCCACAGCTATAGCTGACTACAGTTTCTACTGTTTCCCCTTCTTGATGACTCTTAAGTGGTGGTTGTGGGTGAATGGCTGGCTGTGGGTGAGCAGTTTTTCCTCGCTATTTAGGGGAGTGAAAGGCATGTGACAAGAAGAAAAAAAGAAAAGGAAAAAACCCCATGCTACTGCAGTGGTGAAACTGGTTGAAAGTTGCACAATGGACCGGATTACATCCCTGCCCAGAGCCCTCATTTCATGCTGGCAAGCACCTCACACATGCTCAGAGGCTAATGGGGTTACTGAGTGTACAAATGATGTTGAGCAAATGCAGGTGAAACTAAGGGGATCTGTTATCTAAACATAGGAAATAATATACCTTATTATACACCTTATTAAATGCTATTTTTAAAAGTGCAGGCTGGGCTTAAGGGAATGATAGGAGCCTTCTGGTGAAAGCTCTTGTGCAGCATCCAGACTGCACAGCTTGATTGCCTGGTGAGCTGGGGGCAGGGGGTAGGAAGGGACATTAACATTCAGGATTCAGAAGAGAGTTTGAGAGGAGCTTGCATGATGTGAACTGGCTTGGAGAAAAATAGTCTGCTCCTGTAAACACAGGCAGCATCACAACACTTCAAGGATCAGAACTCGGCTGGAATTAAGACAGATCTCTTTTAATATTTAGAGTGGGGAGGATGAAAGAAGTACTGCCCTAGAAAAATCAGGTTTAAAATTCAGCTGGATGCTGGGATTTAAGGCTAGAAGTAAACAGGGGCATTCTTGGCTTTGCACTTCAAAGATTTACATGCATGACAGTGAGTAATCAGCTGTTCACTAAGTCAGTGTGATGGAAAAACAGCCACTGGTTTGTTCCATAAAGTCATGGGAAGGAACAAATAAAACAAATGACACAAACAGGATTTGGTTCCTTTGGTGGTTTTTTTTTTTTTAAAGAGCATTTCCTACCACTTTGTGTAAGGCAGCAGACTGCAAGCTTTGTGGCTGGTCTAAGCAACATTTTTAGTCACAGTACTGTAATAAAAAGGGAAGAAAGTGAAGGAGACAGCTTTTGCAGAAAATGCTTCCAAGCTTCCTCCCTAGACCATGCTCACTCCCTCGGCTGTCACTTGCTTTCCATCACCCAGAAGCAACTCTCTGCTCATCTCACAGATATCCTGAGGATTACTATTAATATTTTGTCTCCTTATTAGTATCTATTTTCTATAAAAGCACTGATGGGTACTAGGCACTTTACAGACAAAAAAGGACACAAGTTACTTCTAGAAACGTCATCAAGCAGGGTTTGCCTGAAGTAGCATAGAATGAGCCTCTCTGAGCTGTATTTATTTATTACTTGTAATGATTTATCTCGTTTGCCTGGCCATGACAGTTCTTGTTTTACAAAAGCTAGAAATGTGGGAGGTGATCCACAGCAGAATCTAAGCCTGGCCAATATTAGATTGTAAGCAGAATCTAAGCTGGAATGATGCTTAAAGGGAAACAAACCAAAGCAAAGCAAACAAATGCACAGACACACAAAACAAAGCAATACAAAACACACACACACACACACAAATAACCAAACAATAAGTTCACAGATCAGTCTTCCTGGTTCTTTTTCTTCCTGTTCACCACCCAACATCTAACCACAGGAGAAGCTCCGGCAAGTAGACCTTTTGCAGCCTGCCAAGTTGATGTCGGCGCAAAATGGGAGCAGTGAAGTTCTGGGTGAACCAACTGGGGAGAAGTGAATTGCAGAGAGCTCAGGACAGATACTGAGTGCTCTGAGCATCCCATCTCCACCAAGGAGGCTAGCAGCTACAGTCTGTCTTGTGCAGAGCCTCTGGTGGTTGCTTCAGGTTTAGCCCTAAACAAATGACATGAAAATTCCTTCACCCTGAAAGAGGCAAAGCAAGAAAAACTCTTGCAAAGACTGCATAAGAGATTGAATAAAATCACATTCTGATTGGCATTTTAGATTACATGAGCCACTGGTCTTCCCTGACAGCTGAGATGCTAGCTCTAACAAATACTGCTAATTGCTGATAGCATTTTAGGGAAAGATGATGAGAATTTTGCTAACAGCAAATGTACAGAGCTGTTGGAAACAGAAAGCTGTTTCAGTAGTGTACTTCCTAGCACAATCATTTTTTTCAACAATAACATTCGAAAGATGTGCAGGAAGGAGAACAGGTGACACAGTTTGCCTGGAATAAAATCTTTCTTTTGATTTGGCTGTGAACTTAGAGCCATGTGAAAACCTGTGTTTAATCTTTCTGGCTGCTGTACTTTTTCTATATATATCCAAAGAAAGATGTGTGGGGCTCTATATATCCATTACTGCAAAGAAAGATGTGTGGGGCTCTATATATCCATTACTGCAAAGAAAGATGTGTGGGGCTCTATATATCCATTACTGCAAAGAAAGATGTGTGGGGCTCTATATATCCATTACTGCAAAGAAAGATGGGTGGGGCTCTATATATCCATTATAACAAGGAAAGATGTGTGGGGCTCTATATATCCANCTCTCAAGGCCTCCTCCAACCTGGCCTTGAACACCTCCAGGGAGGGAGCAGCCACAACCTCCCTGGGCAACCTGTGCCAGTGTCTCACCACCCTCACTGCAAACAACTTCCTCCTAACATCCACTTCCAATCTCCCCTCTGACACTTCAAACCCATTGCCCCTTGTCCTGGCATTCCCAGACCTTGTCAATAGTCTGTCCCCAGCCTTCCTGGAGCCCCCTTCAGATCCTGGAAGGCTACTCTAAGGTCTCCTGGAAGCCTTCTCTTCTCCAGGCTGCAGAGCCCCAACTCCCTCAGCCTGTCCTCAAAGCAGAGCTGCTGCAGCCCTCTCAGCATCTGTGTGGCCTCCTCTGGACTGACCCAAACAGTTCCATGTCCTTCCTGTGCTGGGGGCTCCAGAAGTGCACACAGGACTCCAGGTGTGTCTGATTTTTGATGAAACATCCTTATAAGTATATTTTACCTGCACACAATCTGAGCACAATGTCTGGGTGAGAGACAGGCTTTGGGTACATGAGGGTGGTGTTTACTGTGCATGACCCCAGTCTTTCTTTTGCCTGTATTTTTTTTGTTTTCAAATATGGCCAACTAATTAAATTTAGACATAGAGATGCTTCTATACAGAGGTGCATATTATATGCCTATATGTGGTGTGCAGGTGTTCTAAAGACAAATAGTGTAATGGTATATTATGTGAGTATAATATGGTCATAAGTCTAAAATGCTCCCATTGGTCTTTGGTTTCCATGCAGGCTTGTGGTCTGTCAAATGCATTAAAGCCTGAGACTGCTGGATAGTGAAGTAGCCAGCTGCTCTATAGTTATTTTTATCTTCACTGCTGAAAAAGTAGACCCACAGCTCATTAAATTAGTCCTGTAAGCAGAGTCTCTCTCTTTCAGCAAGGGTACAGGTTAGAGAGATATTAGGAAGAAGTTCTACATGGAAAGAGTGACTGCACCTGCCCAGGGAGGTGGTGGAGTCCCCATCCCTGGAGGTGTTTAAGAGGAGGCTGCATGAGGCACTTAGTGCCAGGGTTTAGTTAATTAGAAGGTGTGAGGTGACAGGTTGGACTCAACGACCCTAGAGGACTTTTCCAACCTGGTTAGTTCTGTGATTCAGGGATTCTCCAGCATCACCCAGATTTTTTTTTTTTTCTTTAATAAAATATATGCTTGAGCCTGAACTGTTTCACTGAAAAGAAAAAAATAAATTCCACATTTTACTGAGTCCAAGTGACAGGATTTATTCACACATCACACCTCTAGCCACAGCACTCACACCTTGACACTTCCTTGGATTTCTTTTGGGTGTCCTCAGCCTTAGTGCCTATCTGCCCCATAGACTGGCTAATTATGTTGGAAGTTAATTATCCCAGGGCCTCAGGCAGTCCGCCATTAATCTGGAACCCAAAACACAGCCCCCCCCCAGCTGGCTGGCAGGTCTTCCATAGACACAGCAGGCCTAAAACAGTGGCACTTCTGCTAGAAAACTCCTTCCACCAAATGCCCACCACTTCCCCTGAGCTTTAAAATCTCAGAAACAAGAAATTTTACACAGGACAAACCTGCTGCTTCTTCAGCCAAGTCTGCTCCACTCACACTTGTTGAAAAGTCATCACATTAATACAAAACATCTTTAATATTTGCCACTTGCTTGTTGTATCCATGGAGTAACAGGTCTGTGGATGCATATATATATATGTGTGTGTGTGTGTGTGTGTGTGTGTGTGTGTATATATATACACACACATATATATGTGTGGGTGTGAGTGTATATATGTATACACATATATATGTGTGTGTGTGTGTATATATGTATGCATATATATATATACACACACATATATGTGTGTGTATATGTGTATGTGTGTGTATATATGTATGTATGTATATACACAAACATGTATGTGTGTGTATGTCTCTGT
>VWYK01087296.1:0-14046 GCA_013399775.1 Semnornis frantzii
CAGCTCCCTCAGCCTGTCCTTCAGCAGTGCTGCTCCAGCCCTTTGATCGTCNAAGAGAGACCTCATTGCTCTCTACAGCTCCGTGAGAGGAGGCCGGAGCCAGCTGGGGGTTGAGCTCTGCTCCATAGTCTCAGGTGATAGGAGAGTCAATGTCCTGAAATTGTGTCAGGGAAGGATTAGGTTGGAGAGGAGGAAATATGTCTTTGCTGCAAGGGTGGTCAGGGACTGTACCAGGCTGCCTAGGGAGATGGTGGAGTCCCCATCCCTGGAGGCATTGAAAAAAGGTGTGGCCATGGCCCTTGGGGACAGGGTTTGGTGGCCATGGTGGTGCTGGGTTGCTGGCTGAACTGGATGCTCTTGGAGGTCTTCTCCAATCCAAGCTATTCTGTGCTTCTCTTTGCCCTTCTCCCTTTCTGGCACATGGTCCACTCATGGTTTCCCCACCACCTCCTTGCCTTTTCCCAGGTCATCATCCCCTAAGATGACGCAGCAGATGCGGGACCTGCAGCTGGCGCAGGCCAGGAAGCCTCCAGGCCCTTCCTCACCCAATGCAGCCAAGAGGCTCTACCGCAACCTGTCCGGAAAGTTCCGCGTCAACTACACCTCCTTCGACGAGGGCAGCCTGGCCGGGCGTGGCGACAAGGACAAGCTCCGCAAGTCCTACCTGGTCAGTGCCTGCTGGCTCCATCCCGCCCTCCTGGTGGCAGTGGGGATGAGGGCTCCTCCCGGGGGTCATGCTGTCATCTGGGTGCAGCTCTGTAAGTGCGAAGCCAGCCTGAATTGAGTTCAGCTGGAGTTGGTCTGAGGAGTTTGCTCAGCATCATCTGGTTGTGTCTGCAAGGAGCTGGTGCACTGCAGCATGTGGGGCTGCTTTGCTTGGGTTTGTGGGGTTCTGGGGTGGTTGGTGGGTTGGGGGTAGAGTGCTCCACACTCAGCCAATCTGTGTTTCTCCTTGGACCCAGTTCCAAAGCAATGCTGCCCTTTTCGAGGCCGTGGAGCTGCAGGATCTAGACAGGGTCCAGGAGCTGCTGAAGCAATACAGCCCTGAGGAGCTGGACCTCAACACTCCCAACAGCGAGGGGCTACTGCCCCTAGATATCGCCATCATGACCAACAACGCTCCCATCGCCAAGGCCCTGCTGCAGGCAGGAGCAAAGGAGAGCCCACACTGTGAGTTGGTGTGGAGATCCAGGTGATGGAACCTGGTGGAACGGAGCACTGCAGAGTCTGGGTGGGGAGGTGGTCATCAGCCTCTGGGAAGCTGCCAGGGCCGTGGTGCAGGCAGGAGCAGAGGAGAGTCCACACTGTGAGTTGGTGTGGAGATCCAGGTGATGGAACCTGGTGGAACAGAGTATGGTAGGGTTTGGGTAGGGAGGTGTCACTGGGCTCTGGGAAGCTGCCAGGGCCCTGCTGCAGGCAGGTGCAAAGGACAGCCCACACTGTGTTGGTGTGGACACCCAGGTGATCGAACCTGGTGGAGCAGAGCACAGCAGGGTCTGGGTGGGGAGTTGATCACTGGGCTCTGGGGAGCTGCTGCATGTTGTCGTGAAGCAGCCATGCCTTGAGAGCAGGAGCATGCCCAGGAGCAGGACATGGAGGGGAGGGCAGGGTCTCGGGGTGGGAACTTGGTGCTCAGTGGAGCCTGGACTTGCTCTCACCACCTTCTGTTCCCTCCCTGCGGGCTGTCCCTGCTGCGGGCACGGCAGTCGTGAGCCTGGAGAGCCGCTCGCTGCACGTGTCGACGCTGGTGCGAGAAGCGGAGCAGCGCGTCAACGAGCTGACGGCGCAGGTGGTGAACGAGGCGCCCAGCGCCGACTGTTCCGACAAGGAGAAGCAGCTGAAGGCCTGGGAGTGGCGCTACCGGCTCTACAAGCGCATGAAGGCAGGCTTTGAGCACGCCCGTGAGTGCCTGCAGCAGGCCCCGGGGGCGGGCAGGGCCTCGGGAGCAGCCCTCCCTGCTGGGGAGGGAGAGGAGGCTGTGCGCCTACCGGCACGGGGCTCAAACAGCTCCCTGCGTCCTTCGTGGGCTCAGCACTCTGGGAATCATAGAATGGTTTGGGTTGGAAGGCACCTCCAAAGCTCATTCACTCCAACTCCCTCTGCAGTCAGCAGGGACATCCTCCACTAGATCAGGTTGCCCAGAGCCCTGTCCAGCCTTACCTTGAATATCTTCAGGGATGGGTCCTCAGCCACCAACTCCGGGCACCCTGTTGCAGTGTTCCACTACCCTCATGGTAAAGAGCTTGTCCCTAACATCCAGTCTAAATCCACTCCCTTGAGCATGATAGGAGGCCCAGGACTGTAGAACCAGAGAGCAGCTGAGGTTGGAAGAGATCTCTGAGATCATCAAGCAGAACTGCTTGCCCAAAGCACACAACCCAACCCCACCACTGCTGCTGAGCCACTGCCCCTAAACCATGACCCTCAGCACCACATCCATGCAGCTTTTAAACACCTCCAGGAATGGGGACTCCACCAGCTCCCTGGGCAGCCTCTTCCAGTGCCTGAAAACCCTTACTGGGAAGAAATAGTTCCTAGTATCCAACCTAAATGTCAATCGGCACATCTTGAGCCTGTTCCCTCTTGTCATATCAGTTGTTGCATGTGAGCAGAGACCAACCCCCACCTGGCTCCCACATCCTTTGAGGGAATTGTAGAGGACAATGAGGTCACTCTCAGCCTCCTGAAGACTTAACAACTCCAGTTCCCTCAGCTGCTCCTCTTAAGACCTGTGTTCAAGGCTCTTCACCAGCTGCACCAGGAGGGGCATGTAGGGGTTCAGAGTGACCATCCTCCCTGTAGTGGTCCCTGCTCTCTCTGTCCCCAGGAGTGCCAGATGCCCCTACCAACGTCCACCTCTATGTGGCCAGCAGCTCCTCGGTGCAGGTGACCTTCTGGGAGCCCCTGAGCGTCAACTCTGCTGTTGTCACAAAGTACAAAGGTAAGGACCAAGGTCCCCACAGCAGTGCAGAGGGCATGCAGCCATGGCAAGCAACTTGGGTGTGCTGAGAGTAGACACACTCAGCCCATGCTCAGCCATACCTGTGCTTTGCCAGGGGCATGGGCAGTGCTGCTGAGTCCTCTTTGAACTGCCTTTGCACCTAAATGTGGGGCAGAGAGGGCTGCAGACTGTGACATCTGCACCACAGCAGCATCCTGCACCATGGCGAAACTCAGGCAGCCTCTTTCCCCAATGCCTTGTCCTGCACACTGGTGGGACTCTACCATCCTGCATCTCCTGTGCCACTCATCCACCTAAACCAGACATCTTTGCTTTCTGGGGCAGTTTTATAGAATCAATCATAGAATGGTAGGGGTTGGAAGGGACCCCTGAAGATCATCAAGTCCAACCCCCCTTGCCAGAGCAGGATCACCTAGGACAGGTCACACATGAATGCATCCATTCCTCTATCCCCACCTCCTGACCCATTGCTTGAGGGTGCTGACCCTGCCTGGCATGGCTTGGTGAGGAAGTCCATAGCTCCCTGTGTTATTGCTGCCATTGCATCAGACTCCCCGGCCTTCACTCCACTGCCCCCAGCCCTGGTGCTGCTCTCGTCCCACTGCAGCTGCTGGCCCCAACATGAATCAGCCAGCCCTGGTGGCCTGTCCCTGCTCAGGGACCACCTGACACCCTGGTGTCTCTCTCGCTTTTCAGTGGAGTGGAGTTGCTCATCCACCTTCTCACCAGTGGCTGGGGAGGCTGTGGTCGACAAGCTGAAGAACCTGCACTACACCATCCAGGGGCTGACATCGGTGAGCTTTTGAGCTGCCTCATGGGGGTCTGGGCTGCCAGGGGAGAGCCCAGGGCTGGGAGAAGCCTCTGAGCACATCATTCCCCGTGAGGTACTGTGGGGAGGGGATTAGGCATCATCTCCAGCAGGATAGGATTGTGCCAAGGTGCATATGGGTGTCCTAGAGAGGCTCCAGGCAGTAGGGAAGTCTCTCCACTGGATGCCTGGGAGCTCGCCAGTGAAAGGCAGAAAGGACCTGTTCAATGAGTGCTTGATTTATCCTCTGCCTCCACCCGTGCTCCTCCGGGGCAAAATATCAGCGTCTGGTTCTGCTGCCACCTGCACTGACCCACCCCTCGCTCACCTGAGGGAGGGGACTAGCCCCATCTCCATCTCTGAGAGCTCGGTGGGACCATGGGCTGGGACTCCCTGCTGTTTTATCTCCCGGAGAACCGGGGGGGGCACCCTGCCTGGCAACTGTCCTCTCCCCGAGGGCTGCCGTCTGGCTGCAGGCACCAGCCCCTTGGAGAAAGATGGAGCAGGGTGGGGACCGGGGGGGTGTGGAGCTTGGAATGGGAACATGAGGGATAGCACTCATGCTGCCCCTCCTGGTCAGCAGTCACTGGGGCCGCTGGCTCCGGGAGTAGGCAAAGCCGCTGGTGTGGGCAGAGGGGCTTGGCCAGGGCAGCGGTGGCAGAGCTCTGCAGCCGCTCTGGGGCAGGAGAGCTGCAGCGGCAGACGGCAGGATGGGGCTGCCCTGGCACACGCTGTGATGTGGCTTCCCTGGCACATGGCAGGATGGGTCTGCCCTGGCACACACTGTGATGTGGCTTCCCTGGCACATGGCAGGATGGGGCTGCCCTGGCACACACTGTGATGTGGCTTCCCTGGCACATGGCAGGATGGGGCTGCCCTGGCACACACTGTGATGTGGCTTCCCTGGCACATGGCAAGATGGAGCTGCCCTGGCACACGCTGTGATGTGGCTTCCCTGGCACATGGCAGGATGGGGCTGCCCTGGCACATGGTGGGATGGGCCTACCCTGGCACATGGCAGAATGGGGCTGCCCTGGCGCATGGTGAGATGGGCCTGCCCTGACACATGGCAGAATGGGGCTGCCCTGGCACATGGTGGGATGGGCCTGCCCTGACACATGGCAGAATGGGGCTGCCCTGGCACACAGCAGGATGGGGCTGCCCTGGCACATGGTGGGATGGGGCTGTCCTGGCACACAAAGAGATATGACTTCCCTGGCACGTGGCGGGATAGGGCTACTCTGACACAGCGGGATGGGGTTGCCCTAACACATGGCAGAATGGGACTGCCCTGGCACATGGTGAGATGGGGCTGCCCTGGCATACGGCAGGATTGGGCTGTCCTGGCACACAGAGGGATGGGGCTACCCTGGCACATGACAAGATGGGGCTGGAGCAGCCCCACAGCAGTGCTGCTGCAAGAAGCTTGCCTGAGCCCATCCAACACACTCTGAGAGCTGCTTCGCAGGCTCCTTTCTGCCTTCATGAAAGCCTGGAGGCCTCACAACATCTGGCAGCTTGACTGGGGGCCTGTCACCATGCCACCAGCTCTCCACAGTAGTTTGCCAGCTCCAGGTCTCCAGGGGCTGGATCCTTGCACATCCCAGTGGGAAGGCAGCACCTCGACTTTGCAGGCTGCAGAATCTCCATGTCTCTAGGGCTGGAGCATCTCCCAGCAATGGGCTCTTACAATGGCCCTCCCTCCCCTGCCTCTCCTCAGGGCTCTTGCAAGGGCCTTCCTCCCCATGCCTCCCTCCAGACCCACCCACCCACTCCACACGTGGGGGTTCTCTGGTGTCTGATAGCAAGAGCTTCGTACAGTGGTGGAGGTCAGAGCAGGTGACCCAGGCTGCAGGCTCCCAGTTTAGTGCTCCTGGTGGTATAGTGGGCGTACTGGGCTAGGGGAGATGCTCCTTCTCTTGCACACTGAGCCAGGAGAGGTGCCAGTGTGTGCTGAGTGTGGTTCCCTCCTTGCAGGGCACAGCTTACTACGTCCGGGTGTCTGCCTACAACATGAAGGGCTGGGGTCCCCCGCAAGCCTCCGTGCCCCCTTTCGCCATCCCTTCCAGTAAGTACCACTGGGAATGGCCATGGGAGCTGGCAGCAGCTGTGGAATGGATGGTTGGGAGGAGGTGGCAGTTCCCTGTGCAATCCAGGAGTCCCTCTTGCTGCTGGGATGGGGTCTGTTGGACCCAGAAGCAGATGCACCACTTGGGGTCTTGAAGCAGGCATGGAGGCTGCGCCTGGGATGGTGCCTCCACCCAGCAGGAGCTTTGTCAAATCTCCATTTTTTGACCTGAACTTCCCCTCACTGCCTGGTAAAGGCTGAGACATTCTGGACCACCTGCATCAACTCATCCTAAGGAGGAAGCAAGAGAGAGGATGTTTTGCTTTGTCAAAGTGGCCAAGCTTGTGTAAAACTGTGCTGATGGGTGACAGTGGTGGGATGCCCCAACTCAGCCCTTGGAGCTGTCCCAACAGTGTTTGGAGCCATCCTGGTCCTGGATGGTAATGAGTCTGGAACTCCCCCTGTGCCACTCCATGCTTTCACCCACTCAGCCCAGCCCCAGGGACCTGCATTCCCTGGCATTGAGCTGGAATGGGGAGCATGAGCCCCACCAGAGACCAGCTTTTGTCTGTTCACCAGGGCACCAGAGGAGAAAAGCCACCCAGAGGTGCACAAAGCACCCCAAGATGTGGAGGGAGACAGACCAGGAGGATCAAACTGGGAAGAGGTGGAGGCCCCATGCCTGGAGGGGTTTCAAAGCTGTGTAGATGTGGTGCTGAGGGCCATGGTTTAGCAGTGACCTGGCAGTACTGAGTTAAGGGCTGGACTCTCTGATCTTAAAGGTCTCTTCCAACCAAACCCATTTTGTGATTTCCTGACTGATCTGGAAGGAACAGTCCCAGAGTGAAGTTCAGGGCTGGCCAGGCTCTGAGGTGACGTCTACCCCATGATGCTGCTCCCAAGATGAGTCTCCAGTGCATGCTGATCCCATGGGACCAGTACTGTCAGATGTGTGAGAAGCAGTCCCATGTGCACCTGGGGAAACTAGGCTCACCCTGACAAGAGGCTGGAGGGTGGTGGGTACATGGTCAGTGCCAACATTGTGGCTGGCAGTGAGGGAGCAGGCATGGTGCTGCATGTGAGCAGTGAATGCCCTGAGGTGCCCAAGGTAAGGAGGCACCATGTGGAGTTCTGCTTGCACATACATAAACACCACAGCAGCAGTGTGTAGAGATGAAAAGATAGAGCTCATAGAATCATGGAAAGGGCTGGCTTAGAAGGGACCTTGGGGATCATCCAGTTCCAAACCCCCTGCCTCACAAGCAGGTTGCTCAAGGCTTCATCCAACCTGGCCTTCAACACCTCCAGGGAGGAGAAATGCACAGCCTCCCTGGGCAACCTGTGCCAGTCTTTCCCTACCCTCACTGCAAATAATTTCTTCCTCATCTCCACTCTCAATCTCCCCTCTCCCAGCTCAAAGCCGTTGTCCCTCATCCTGGCACTCCTTGTCCAAAGTCCCTTCCCAGCTCCCCTCCAGCCTTTTCAGGTGCTGGAAGGCTGCTCTGAGGTCTCCCTGGAGCCTTCTCTTCTCCAGTCTGGACAGCCCCAACTCTCCCAGAATGTCCCCACAGGGGGGGTTCTTCAGCCTCTGATCACCTTCATGGCCTCCTCTGGCCCCTCTCCAGCAGCTCCAGGTCCTTCTCGTGCTGGGGACACCAGAGCTGGAGGCAGTGCTGCAGTTGAGGTCAGAGCAGAGGAGCAGAATCCCCTCGCTGTGCTGCTGCTCTCCCTGCTCTGGCTGCAACCAGCACACAGCTGGCTTTTTGGGCTGCCCAGCTCAAAGTATATGAATGCCTGTAGCAAACCTCTGCACACACTGCATTGCCCTGGCTTTACCCTGCACTGGCAGCTGGTACCAGTGGTGTTTGCACCCACTTTGTATCCTGTTTGCCATCCTGGGTTGTGTTTCCCACGGCCAAGATCCAGGCAGCATGGTCACTGCATGACTGAAGTGAATCAGGCACGAGTGGGCTTCAGTTATTTTTGTCTCCATTAATATTTCTCCCTTCAGTGAAGATCACCTCCCTGGGCCGGCAGAATACAGTCTGGCACCTCCCTGGGTGTTTTGGAAGCTCCTAAAAATAGTGGTGAGCCCCAGCCAAAGCTAACAGAGATGAACTTTCCGTGGAAAACAGCAGCGGGCAGGACGCGGGGGGTGTTGGAAGCAGTTAACGTAAAGCTGAGGCTGTCCTCCTGCTCTGGGCCCTGCTGCTGGCAGAGGAGCTGAGTTCTGTGTGTGCCGAGGTGATCCTCAGTACCCAGCACTCGCCTGGAGCAGGCTGCAGCTGCAGGGAAGGCCTGGAGGAAGGTGCTGGAAGGAGTTGTGGATTTTAAGGCCATGGAAGCGCAGCAGCAACAGGCAGGACCTTGTTCACCACGTTCCTGCTCTCTGCCACGGGCTGGCTGGTGGCTGTGGGGTGCTGTGCAGAGCTGGGGTGCTCCTGAGTGTTCCCAGTGGCACAACACTGGGCATGTCCCCAAAACTCAGCCTGCCCAGAGGTGCCCAGCAACCACAGCTGCTGCTGTGCCCCTCCACATCATGCTGTGCCCACAAGACAACCGGGCAGGGTGCCAGGAGGTGCCATGCCATGGGGATAAGGGGATGAGAAGCCCTTTTTGGCCCAGGCCGAGGGGTGCTGGGGGTAATGCTGGTGTGTGTGTCCCCAGACTGGCGGGAGTACGATGGCCGTGCCCCGCGACGACGAGGGCAAGCCGAAGCTCTGGACCATCTACTGAGCCAGGTGAAGACTGTCCACCAGCACTGCGTTTGCCATGGTGAGTGCAGAGCACTGTGGGGAGGCTGGGCTGCTGGGGGGTGCACCTGGTGTGTGTGTCCCCAGGTTTGTGGCATGGTCACAGGGCTGTGGTGGAACCAACAATAGGATGGGTGCGGCAGGGAGACAGCTCAGGCAGTGGAGACCTTGGCAGAGCTCTGCCACCAGGCTGCCATCTCATCAGGGCAGCTCTGCATCTCCTGCAGCTGCATCCTCTGTTCTCTGCTCCCCAGAACCCTGCAAGAACCAGCCCCAGAGCAGGAAGCACTCGGTCTCCAAAAGCCTCAAGCACCTCTTCCATCCTGGCAGCAAGTTCCTCAAGACACTGAAGCGGTGAGAGGCTGGCATGGGGATGGGGGGAGCTTGGCTATCAGCAGGGACTGCTGCTCATCCTGGGGACAGCTGGGAGCTGTGCCAGCAAGCCAGGGCTTGGGGGTGCTCAGGGTGGATCCTTGCCTAGAGTGAGCTGGTGGTGTCAGTGGAGATAGGTCCCGTTGCCCACAACGCTTCTTCCTTCTTGGTGTTTCTATTTGGATTGGCCAAGCCGTGCCCATGGCCAGATCCCTGCACCATCTCCAAGCATCACCCAGCCCCCCACCTTCCTCTAGACCCCACCATTCCCCTAGTCACACACTTGGCCCCCAGGCACCACAGCCTGGCCACTGGCATCCTACGCATGCCTGCCCCATCCACCTCCCTTGCATTAAGAGGAGTGTGGCCAGCAGGTGGAGGGAGGTTGTCCTTCCCCTCTCCTTTGCCCTGCTGAGACCTCACCTGGAATATTGCATCCAGCTCTGGGCTCCCCAGTTCGGGAGGGACAGGGATCTGCTGGAGAGAGTCCAAGGGAAGGCTATGAAGATGCTGAAGGGGCTGGAGCACTGCCCTGTGAGGAGAGGCTGAGGGACCTGGGGCTGTTTGGTCTGGTGAAGAGAAGGCTTGGAGAGGATCTAATGAATGTTTATAAATATCTGAGGGATGGGGGTCAAGAGGGAGGGGACAAACTCTTCTCAGTTGTGCCCTGGGATAGGACAAGAGGCATTCAATGGAAACTACAGCACAGGAAGTTCCACCTCAACATGAGGAAGAACTTCTTGACTGTAAGGGTCCCAGAGCACTGGCACAGGCTGCTCAGAGAGGTTGTGGAGTCTCCTCTGGAGACTTTCAAGACCAATTTGAAAGTGTTCCTGTGTGACCTGAGTTATATTCTGTGGTCCTGCTCTGGCAGAGGGCGTGGACTGGAAGATGGAGGTCTCTTCCAACCCTTAACATCCTATGATCCTCTGGCCATGGCATCAGCCAGGCTCACCTTGCTGGCAACTCTGGACTCCTGTTCCTGCTCCTGTGCTGGCCATGTGCCTCTTCTGCCATGGGCTGTTGGAGAGGAACTGAGATCTGGGGCAGGGCCCTCTTGGGAGAGAGACCCTTTGCAAAATGCAGACCAGGGTGACCCTGAGGTCTGTCTTCCCTCCCGTACAGGGGTCTCTACCTGACAGCCATCTTCTACAAGGATGACAACATCTTGGTGACCCATGAAGACCAGATCCCTGTGGTGGAGATCGATGACACCTATTCCTGCCTGCTCATGCAGGATTTTCTCTGGTTCACCAAGGTGGGGGGCCTCAGGGACCCTGTGCTGCATGCTGGGGCACACCAACAGTGTGCGTCCTGGCACATCTCTGTCTGCCTGGCCACCAGTCTGCACCGTGCTGAGATGATGACCACCACCCTGTGGGTGTCACAATCTGCAGAGCACCTTCATGGGCGTCGGTGCCTGTCATGTGTGGAGCACTGAGGCCTGTCATGGGGTTGGCTTACTCAGATTTGGGGCTGGGAGCAGCATCAGGGGGCACCCCACATGCACCATGTAGCTAGGCCAGCTACTCCCACCAGGCAACACAAGATCTGGTGGCTTCCTTACATGCCCTCTGGGACCTCTGCTGCATGGTCTGTGGGGCAGAGCGATGTTAGTACCTGATTATAGTCCAGGAGTGCTAAGGCAAACCAAGAGGACATCACTCATCCCCTCCACCTGGGCACCAGGGCTTGGCTGACACTTGCTGGGGCTCAGGATGGACCAAAAAGTGCACAGGTTGCTCTGGGCAACCTGCACCAGATACACATGTCCCTGCTGACTGTAGGGGAGTTGGACTGGAAAAGCTTGGAAGGTCTCTTCCAACCCAACCCACTCTGGGGTTCTATGAAAATCTTTGGCTGGATGGTCCTTATCTATTAAGGGAGAAGTCTATCTTCTCCCTTCTTCTTTTGGCTGCTATCTACCCAAATTTAAGAAGGACTCAGCCCTAGGGGAAGACAGATACCTGGGTGGGCATGGTGTGGTGCTTCTCCTGAGTACAGGCTCTGGAGGCATCTTGAGATGTCTGTGACATATTGAAAGAGTACTGAAAGGCTGCCCAGGGGAGTGGTGGAGTCCCCATCTCTGAAGGTGATCAAGAAATGTGTGGCCAGGGCACTTGGGGGCACAGTTTAACGGCTGTAGTGGTGTTGGGTGGATGGTTGATGACCTTGGAGCGCTGTTCCTACAGGACCAATCCTGTGACTGTGTGAAATGCCAGCTGGGAGAGGAGCTGTGCCCATGGCCCTTCCTAAGCCAGCTCACCCAAAGGGGCTGCCCCAGAGCACCTCTGTGTGCGCAGCTGCAGGCCAAGGTTGGCTGCTGGTGACAGCCCTGTGGTGCCCTGCAGGTGTCGTGCATGTGGGAGGAGATCCTGTGGCTGCGGCAGTGCGTCACCGTCTCCCAGTCCTCCTGCTCCTGCATCCTGCAGACGCGCTTCAAGATGCTGCTGGCCATCTCTCAGATGCAGGTGACGTGGGGCCTGGGCAGGGATCAAGCAGATTTGGGGGGGGCGCTGTAGACTGGGAACCCTCAGGAGCAGCAGGCAGATGTGCCATAGCCAGGAAGAGCCCAGGCTGTGTCAGCTTGGCCAGCGTCAGATGTGGGTGCCCCTGCCTTGTCCTTCCTGGCAGGACTCCGGTGTGGTGATGGAGTGTCAGGCTCTGTGGCAAGTCTCGGGGTTGGGGGTTGCCAAGTGGGTCTTTGTCGGGCAGATTGGCTTCCAGCTGGCAGAGAGGACACCCTCAGCTGCCCAGACCTGCAGAGCATCGGGGATGTCCCCTGACACTCTTCTTTCTCCTGCCCGAGCATGAGAGGGGGACTTGAACATCTCCCCTATGAGAAGAGACTGAGAGCCCTGGGGCTGCTTAGTCTGGAGAAGAGAACGCTGAAAGGAGATTTCATCAATGTGTACAAATGCCTGAGGGGTGGGGGGCAAGTGGCTGGGGCAAACTCTGTGCTGTTCAGCAGCAAAAAGCCAAGGAGCAGCAGTTACAAACTGGAACAGAGAAGATTTCAGCTCCACATGAGGAGAAACTTCTTTACAGTGAGGGTGGCAGAGGCCTGGAGCAGACTGCCCAGAGAGGTTGTGGAGTCTCCTTCTCTAGAGGCTTTCAAACCCACCTGGATGCAATCCTTTGGAGACTACCCTGGGGGATCCTGCTTGGCAGTGAGGTTGGACAGGATGATCTCTGGAGGTCCCTTCCAACCTCTAAAGTTCTGTGGTTCTGTGACTGTGTGATCATGCAGGGGCTGCTGGGCATCCAGGACCTGGGACAGGTCTTCTTTGAGCCTGTCAAAGACAAACAGGGCAACATCCTCATTGTCACCCTGAAGGAGGTGAAGACCAACCAGACCTTCGAGAGCGTCCGCTGGGTGCCGGTCTGCAAGCTGCAGAGCAGCCGCAAGTCAGTGTCCTCCCCAGAGGAGCCTACTGCTCTGGACACACTGCTGATCTCCATCCAGGTGCTGCACCAGTGCTCTGGGCACAGGGAATTGTGGTGGGCTCCACTGCGGGGCTTCCTGCTTCCCCTTGGGGTGGAAAGGCCCAGGGCAAAGCCCAGACCACCAAGGGTTGGGTCCTGGCTGCAGGCAGCAGGGCAGCAGAGCCCACCCAGCCTGCAAAGTCCTGTTGCTTTGTCAGAGGAGGCACCAGGCTGGGTTCATCCCAGCAGCTCTGGACTGTATTTGCTCTGCCCTTTCCCTTCTGCTGGTTGAGCTGGCAGCCAGCATGAGAGCAGGAGATGTCCACTACCAGGGCTTGCTCACCCCAGTGCCTTTCTCCTCAGGACAAGCTGGCTTACCACCAGCGGAGCAGCCACGCCCTCTCCCCAGGCCTCTACCTGGGCTACTTGAAGCTCTGCAGTGCCGTGGATCAGATCCGAGTGCTGGTGCCCGAGCAGCTGCCCAACATCCTGTGCCACGTCAAGATTCGCTCCAACCCCAACGTCTCCAGGTGGGGCTTGCAGGGCAGCCAGGCTGCTCTGACCCATCCAGCCTCAGAGCACCCTCACAGAATTATGGAGTGGGTTGGGTTGGAAAGGAACTTTGAAGGTCCAAGTGCCTGGCAGCAAACAGGGACATCTTCCGCTGCAGTAGGCTGCTCAAAATCCCATCCAAACTGACCTCCTCCTTCTGCTCTTGGGCTCCTGGCAGCAGCAGAATATTCCCTCACAGCCCTGCTGCCTGGAGATGGAGTGAACCAAGGTCTTCCTCTGCCTCCACAGCATCCCTTGTGGTGCTGCACCATCTGGGGGAGGAACAGCTAAGCAAACGGCTCTGGTAGCAGCTGCACAGTCAGGTCCACCCTGAGCTTCTTCCTTCATGTCTCTCTCTCTCCTTGTCCAGGGAGGAGTGGGAATGGCTGCAGAAGATGGCCAGCATGGATGAGCCTGTTCCTGCAGAGCCAGAGGCTGAGACCTCCCAGAACCACTTGTTTCAGGAGCTCCAAGTGGCCATCAAGGAGCTGATGACCCTGGTCAACATCCCGTTGCAAGAGGTACAGGCAGGTGCAGAAATCTGGGAACGGGCTGTGCAACATGGTCCTGCACCTGGGTGGGCACAAATACAGGCTGAGTAGTGAATGGCTGGAGAGCAGCCCTGAGGAAAAGGACCTGGGGATCTGGGTTGATGAAAAGCTCAACATAAGCCTGCAGTGTGAGTGCAGCCCAGACAGCAACCGAGGCCTGGCCTGCTGTGACAGTTTGGGAGTTCCCCGCCCCCCCACACTTTGAAATGACCCAGACTAGATCTCAGCCGGACTGGAAGTTAAGAGATGAAGCTATATTTACAGCTCAGCACAATATACAAGCAAATATATACAGTATATACAGGAATATTTACAGAAATATACAAGTTTAAGGTAATACAGACACACAACACCCCTCCCAGAAATCAGAGACCCCAGGAGGGGCTTCCAACCACCCTTCCACCTTCTCCCCACTCCCACACCTTACCCCAAGGTTTGGCTTACGCGCAAGGAGGATCGGCTGGGGAGGATTAGAAGAAAAGTGGTTAGTGAAGTTATTCAACAGAGAGGAGAAGCCAGAGCTGCTAGCCCAAGACCCAAGCAGCAAGCCAGCC
>VWYK01087296.1:22561-38324 GCA_013399775.1 Semnornis frantzii
TTTTTTTTTTTTAACCAAAGAGACACCAAGACTGCAGAAGAGGAGGGTGGAGTGCAGAGAGCTCAGAATTTGGGAGGAATCTCTGCAGGAATGGAATTTTTGGAAGTAAACATTTTCAAAGGGGAAGAGAGAGAGGGAAAATATAAGAAGAAGGAACAGCAATACCTTCTTTTATTTTTTTCTTTCTTTTTTTTTTTTTTTTTTGCCTGAAAAGCCTTGTTTGGGATTTACTGAAGGCAAAGCCACAGAGGATTGCTAGGGTGGGTTGTGGTATTCACCAGAAGAGGACATGAGTCGCAAGGGCAGCACTGAGAAGGGTGTTTTTCTGCCTGCCCTCCTTGCACTGTACCTGGAGAAACAATTCTTGCACAGAGATCCTGTAGAATCCTAGAATAGGTTGGGTTGGAAGGGACCTCAAATATCATCTAGTTCCAACCCCCCTGCCATGGGCAACGACACCTTCTACCAGCCCAGGTTGCTCAAGGCAAAGTTGCTGTGGCCTTCTGGACAGCCAGCTCCAGCCTGGGGCTTCACGTGGGCTGAAGCAGGTGAAAAGAGAGGCCCAGCCAGCTGCTTCCCAGCAAAGAGCTGCAAGCTGCGCACAGCTCTGCTGCTCTGAGCCAGCAGCTTTTGATCCTGCTGCCCATCAACCCATTTCCAGCAGTGGAATGGAAATCTCAGCATGGTGAGGGTTGGAAGGGACATCTGGAGATCATCCAGTGCAGCCCCTGCTAAAGCAGGGCACCCACAGCAGGTTGCTTAGGATCATAGAATCACAGAATGATAGGGGTTAGGAGGGACCTCTGGAGATCGTCCAGTCCAACCCCCCTGCCAGAGCAGGACCACTGAGGGCAGGTCACACAGGAACACATCCTAGATGGCTTTTAAAAACCTCCAAAGAGGGAGACCTCACAACCTCTCTGGGCAAAATGATACCTTGGAACAAATTTTGTTCCAAATCTTGGGACAAACTGGTATGATTATTTAGTGGATGGGTTCTTTGGTTTTTTTCTTCCCCTGATAAAAAGAAAAACAAAAATCCATCATAATTGTGCTGGAGACCCTGGAGTTCTGTAAGAGATGAAGCCCCTCTGACTTGTTTTAGAGGCAAAAGGAATGACACAGCCAACCCCACATGCCAGCTGGGTTGGTATCACCACCAGGGGTTTGCTGTAGGGCACCCACTGCAACCCTCCCACCCATCCCCCTGGGATCTCCTTTGCTCCTTGGTTACTGTTTTGTTCTGGTGATTGTGCTTGGCCTCTCTTGTATGTCCTACAGCATGATGTTCTGTTAGCCTCTAGGGCTCTTGTTAGCAAGGTTCTTTTTCTGATCTCCTGTGGTCCATAGTAAAGATGACTGCTGCTGACTGTGTAGAGCTCTTCTCTTTCTTGTGCCTTGATGAGTTGTGGTCGTTCAGCCCTTCCCAAGTCACCCCTCCCCTGAATCACCCCCCATTTTCAAAGGCTGGGCTCATCTTTAAGGGGATGCTTTCCACCCAGGGGAGGTTTACTGACCCAGTGGATGTTATCTCACCACTGGAGGTTTGTCCAGCACTAAAGGGTTGCCCACCCATTAGAGATTGAACCACCACTGGAGGAGTACCCACCCAGTGGGGGTTTGCCCACCAGTAGTGGTTGAGCCACCATGAGAGGCTTGCCCACCACTAAAGGTTGCCCACTCAGTAGAAGTTGAGCTGCCGCTGGAGGTTTGCCCACCACTAAAGGTTGCCCACTCAGTAGACGTTGAGCTGCCACTGGAGGTTTGCCCACCACTAAAGGTTGCCCACTCAGTAGACGTTGAGCTGCCACTGGAGGTTTGCCCACCACTAAAGGTTGCCCACTCAGTAGACGTTGAGCTGCCACTGGAGGTTTGCCCACCACTAAAGGTTGCCCACTCAGTAGACGTTGAGCTGCCACTGGAGGTTTGCCCACCACTAAAGGTTGCCCACTCAGTAGACGTTGAGCTGCCACTGGAGGTTTGCCCACCACTAAAGGTTGCCCACTCAGTAGACGTTGAGCTGCCACTGGAGGTTTGCCCACCACTAAAGGTTGCCCACTCAGTAGACGTTGAGCTGCCACTGGAGGTTTGCCCACCACTAAAGGTTGCCCACTCAGTAGAAGTTGAGCTGCCGCTGGAGGTTTGCCCACCACTAAAGGTTGCCCACTCAGTAGAAGTTGAGCTGCCACTGGAGGTTTGCCCACCACTAAAGGTTTGCCCACCCAGTAGAGGCTGAGCTGTCACTAGAGGTTCGCCCACCCACCAGAGGTTTATGTCAACGCACAAATCATATCTGTGGGAGCACAGCACAAGTTTGAAATGGTTTTTTTCTGGGCTTCCTAGCTGTGAGAGGCAGTAAAATCAGCATGGGGAGGAGGTCACATCCACATGATGTTGGCAGCCAGATGGTTGCAGGGTCTGAGTGCAGCTAAATGCATTAAGCTGGTCCTGCAGCCTCCTCTGCAGAGGAACTCCAGGAGAGGAGCATGGAAGGCAGCAAGGGGCTCACAGCTGTGTTGCAACTGGCACAGGCACGTCCAAGCAAGCAGCAGCAAGCAAGGTGTGAGGCTGGAGGTCCTTCACAAGGTGAGGCTTGTGTCACTGATCCTCCTGTACGAACTACCTCACTTCTCTGACCCAGGAGAGCTTGGGCTGGACAGCAAAGCCCTGTCCCTGGGTGTTCACAGGATCACAGGATGTTAGGGGTTGGAAAGGATCTCCATAGATCATTGAGTCCAGCCCTCTGCCAAAGGAGGACCAGAGAATCTAGCTCAGGTAGCACAGGAATGCATCCATACAGGACTCAAAAGGCTCCAGAGAAGGAGGCTCCACAACCTCTCTGGGCAGCCTGTGCCAGTGCTCTGGGACCCTTACAGTCAAGAAGTTCTTCCTCAGGTTGAAGTGGAACTTTCTGTGCTGTAGTTTATACCCATTACCTCTTGTCCTATCCCAGGGCACAACTGAGAAGAGTTTGTCCCCTCTCTCTTGACCCCCAGCCCTCAGATATTTAGAAACATTCATTAGATCCTCTCTAAGCCTTCTCTTCACCAGACCAAACAGCCCCAGGTCCCTCAGCCTCTCCTCACAGGGCAGTGCTCCAGTCCCTTCAGCATTTTCACAGCCCTCCCTTGGACTCTTTCACAGAATCAGTGCCATGCTGGGATGGAAGCAGAAGTGGCATGAGCAGCTGAGGATGGAGGTGAATCATGGAATGATAGAATTATTTGCGTTGGGAAAGACCTCCAAGAGTGAGACCAACTGTTGACCCAACACCACCATGGCCATCAAACCATGTCCCCAGGTGCCATGACTTTTCCTAAACACCTCCAGAGATAAGGACTCCACCACCTCCCTGTTCCAATCCCTGACCACTCTTGCAGCAAAGAAATTTTTTCCTAATCTCCAACCCAAACACAATTTCAGGCCATTTCCTCTCCTATCACCTGAGACTAGGAAGAGGAGACCAATCCCCAGCTCAATGCAACCTCCTCTCAGGAGCTGTAGAGAGCAATGAGGTCTCCCCTCAGCCTCTGCTTCTCCAGGCTTAACACTCCCAGTTCCCTCAGCTGCTCCTCACCAACTCTGTTCTCCAGACTCTCCCCCAACTTCTTTGCCCTTTTCTTGACATACTCCTGCCCCTCAATGTCTTTACTGGACTGAGGGGCTCAAAACTGAACACGGTACTCAAGGTGCAGCACCTGGCTCCTGTCTTTGACTTTGGAGGGAAGAGGATGGAGAGGAGAAACACTGACAAACATTGGAACAGGCTGCTTGGAGAGGTTGTGCAGTCTCCTCCTCTGAAGACATTCAAAACCTGCCACCAACCACCACCTCAACAGCCCCACGTTGATGTCAGTGCTGACAGCACCACAGGACAGGGAGCTGAGTGGCAATGGAACGTTTTAAAAGGCTCATCTCCCACCTCCTGCCCCTTTCACTCATCTCCTGCTGCAAGTTAAAACCAATCCCACTTTCCCATGTCAAGGGGGAAGCAGTTTGATGACTGTAGAGAGGTTCCCATGGAGTTTATCCTTGCCAGGCATCTGCCCATATCTCAGAGACAGGAGCTGGCCTTCCCTAGCAAGAACCTGTTCACATGTGTCACCCACTGGTACTCAGAGCCTGGGAAAAGGGAGAGGAGAGGCACAACCAGTGGAAAACCAGTAAGTAGTTTTCTGGAAGTGAGAGAATGAACAGAAAGCTACATCTGTGGTCCTGATGCTCCTTAGCATGGATCCATGCAGAGCCATGTAAATCCTTGTCCAAAGAAGGGCAGTGAAGCTGCTAGCATCAAAAGGACACAAGTCCTATGAGGAGCAGCTGAGGGAACTGGAGTTGTCACTCTGGAGAAAAGGAGGTTCGGAAGAGACCTTCTCATTCTCTACAACCTCCTGAAAGGAGGTCGGAGCCAGGTGGGTTTCGGTCTCTGTGGTCTCTTACCCCAAGGACAAGGAAACAGCCTCAAGTTGCCCCTGGGAAGATTGAGGTTGGACATGAGGAACAATTTCTTCCCCAAAAAGCCTGACCCAGGCTGCTTAGGGCAGTGGTGGAATCCCCATCCCTGGAGGGGTTTCAAAGCTGTGTATCTACGCAGCTGAGGTGCCATGGTTGAGTGGTGCCCTGGCAGTGTTGGGCTAGCAGTTGGAGTTGATGAGCTGAAAGTTCTCTTCCAACCAAAATGGTTCCCTGTTTCTGTGAGCTTTTCTGCCCTACTATTTGACCCTAGAGGGGAAAAAGCCTTACCCTTTTTCGAAGCAATTGTTCTTCCTCCCTAGAAGACCTGCTCCATCAAGACAGAAGATGTGACCCAAGGCCAGGAGCTGGCTCTTCTGCTGGGGTGGCTCTGCAGCTGGACCCTGCTGGGATCCATTACCTTCATTTCCCAGGGCAGAGCCCCTGCCCGTGGGAGGACCTCGCTGCCCGTGCTGTCCTTTCCTGCAGGAATTTCCCTGGTGGCATAACAGGGGGTAGGGAACACAATCAGCTCATGGCTTCATGACAGCTCCTCCCCTCACCTGGAAGTGAAAGAGGAAAATAACAGGGGCCAGAGAAGGCAGGGTGGGTGCTGCACAGCAGTCATGCAGGAAACCCCTCTACCAGGGACACTGGAACACATCATGCCCTGATGGAAGCTTCATTGCTGCCCCAAACACATCTTCACAAGATGGATTCTGGAGACACTTCTGCCCTGCCCTGGTAAATGTTGTGTGATTTACACAGCCTCCCACAGCAGCCCCCTGGAGAATCTGGCTGCTCATGGTTTGGAGGGGTGGAGGCTTCCCTGCGGTAAGAACTGGCTGGTGGCTGGGCCCAAAGAGTGGTGGGGAATGGAGTTAGCTCCAGTTGGTGACCACACTCCAGTGGTGTTCCCCAGGGCTCAGCACTGGGCCAGTTCTCTTCAGTGTCATTAGCAATGATCTGGGTGAGGGCATGGAGGCTCCCTCAGGCCGTTTGCAGATGGCACTAAGTTGGGTGGCACTGCTGATTTGCTGGGGGTTAAGGAAGCTCTGCAGAGGGCTCTGGCCAGGCTGGAGCCATGGGCTGAGGCAAATGGGATGAGGTTCAACAAGGCCAAGTGCTGGGTCCTGCCCTTGGGTCACAACAACCCCAGGAAGGCTCCAAGCTTGGGGTAGAGTGTCTGGAAAGTGCCCAGCAGAAAAGGGCCTGGAGATGCTGGATGAGAGCAGCTGGAGATGAGCCAGGGGGTGCCCAGGTGGGGAAGAAGGTCACAGGCATCTTGACCTGGATCAGCAGTGGTGTGGCCAGCAGGAGCAGGGTAATGATTGGGCATGATCACTAGGGAGCAGAGCCCAACCCCAGCCTCCTTCAAAGGAGCTGCAGAGAGCAATGAGCTCTGCCCTCAGCCTCCTCTTCTCCAGGCTCAACAGCCCCAGCTCCCTCAGCTCCCCCTCCCCAGCCCTCTTCTCCAGACCCTTCCCCAGCTCTGTTGCCCCTCAATGGACACCTTTCCTCCCTCAGCAGAGGAGGTGAGAATGTTCAGGAGCCATGGCAGCCATCCCAAACTCAGGGGGAGTGCCAGGACATGCAATCAGTGCCTCAATTATCCCCCTCCCATCTGTAGGACCTCTGCGCAGTGACACGAGCTGGTTCCCCACCCAGCTTATAAATAGGGCTGTCAGGTAATTGCCATGAGGTGTGATCAGATTTATGTGGGGGTTCCAGGGTGCCCACACTTTCCATGCCTGGCACTGGTGCCCACAGAGGATGCAGCTTCGCCAGGCAGGCTCAGAGCAAAACAGTATTGGCCTGAGGTTGGCTGTCCAGGAGCCTCTACTCATCTGGCCCAGCAACCACACACTGGTCTGCTCTGTAGGCTGTGGGCAAACCACTTCCCATGTGGAACTGGGCTGGACAAGGCAGATTTGAGCCTGAGCTTGCAATTTGCCAACCACAAAGACACTTGGGTTGGAGGAGATGAGAGCCCTGGTGATGTTAGCACCCTAGGAAAGCTCCAGCTGACTTTAGTGCGTCTAGGATTTTTTGGCTTGAGGTTCTCCAAAGCCACCTAGAGACCAGGAAGAAACCAGTTCTTTCCACCCCCATGAAAATACCCAGCACACAGGAAAGCCTTCTGTTCTTCTGCTCCCAAAGTGGCCTGAAAATAAAACATGGGGAAAAGAGGAACTGGAAATGCAAAGGTGGAAATTCATGAGGAAACAGTTAAAATAAAACCACCCCAAAACCTCCTTCCAGTACCTAAAGGAGAGCTGGGGAGGGACATTGGACAAGGGCTGTGAGGGACAGGATGAGGGACAATGGATTTGAGCTGGGAGAGGGGAGACTGAGAGAGGAGAGGAGAGGAGGAAGAAATTCTTGCCAGTGAGGGTGGGGAGAGACTGGCACAGGTTTGCCCAGGGAGGTTGTGGATCACAGAACCACAGAATCACATTCTGTGCTCAAGGTCAGGCTGGATGAGGCCTTGAGCAGCCTGGACTGGTGGGAGGTGTCCCTGCCCATGGCAGGAGGTTGGCACTGGATGATCTTGAAGACCCTTTCCAACCCAAACCCTTCTATTGTGACTCCATGAAAAATAAAACCGAACAAAAACCCAAAACCAACCTCACAAACTTGAATTTTAATTTATTTTTTTTTTTTAAACCAACTCCTTTTCCCTTGGAAAATCCAAACCAGACCAACAGGCCAGTGACTTAGCTCCAAATTTGTTCCACCTCAACGATTTTGGAGGTTGAACCCAACAAACCTTTCTGAACATTTATATTATGGCTGAGGTTTGGATTTGGTTGGAAGAAGAATCCAACAGATAAAAACCAAATTTTGCTCTGGTTGCTCCATGAAACCTCAGCTGACTCTGAGAGATCACAAACCACAGGTTGAAGGCCGAGCTTTGTGGACTCAGCTTTCAAAGACACTTTGGAGCTGCAAATGTGTTTGGCCTGAAGGGGTTGAGTCTGAGCTGTTAATTAAGGCATCAGCAAATCATCAGTTTGCTCCTCTTCCTCTCACCATCTGCTGTGTCCAGTGCTGGACTCCCTACTTCGAGAGGGATAGGGAGTGTCCAAGGGAGGCTGTGAGGATGCTGAAGGTACTGGAACAGCTGTGTGAGGAGGAAAGGCTGAGAGCCCTGGGACTGTTGAGCCTGGGGAAGAGAAGGCTGAGAGGGGACCTTATCAATGTCTGTCTATTGGGTGTCAAGGAGTCAGGGGCCAGGCTCTGCTCAGTGGTGCCCTGTGACAGGACAAGGGGCAATGGGCACAAAGTGGAACCCAGGAATTTCCACCTCAACAGTAGGAGAAACTTGTTTGGTGTGAGAGTGCTGGAGGCCTGGAGCAGGCTGCCCAGAGAGGTTGAGGAGTCTCCTTCTTGAAAGGAGACTTTCAAACCCCACCTGGATGTGGTCCTGTGTGATCTGCCCTGAGTGATCCTGCTCTGCCAGGGTGTTGGACTGGATGATCTCCACAGGTCCCTTCCCACCCCTGCTGTTCTGAGGTTATGTATAATCTTTTATTTGCTGGTATTTTGGTGTATTTTCTCTCCATGCTTTCAGCTTCAGTGCCAGATAGGCAGCTGGGCCACAGCACCATCAACCTGTGCCCTCTTCAGGAGCTCATCCTCACCTGAGACCACCCTCACCATGGCCAAGTGGCCAGATGTCTGAGCACTTGGCTGTGTGGAGCAGCAGAGGTTGCTGGAAGCTCACTTCCCAGGAAGTCCCTGTCCTGTAGAAGGGCAATAATCTCCTTCCTTCTCTTGAAGGATGTTCCAAGCCTGCCCCATCTGGGTGCGTTCTTCGTGACCTGCCCTGGGTGATCCTGCTCTAGCAGTGGGGTTGGACTCTACGACCTCCAGAGGTCCATTCCAACTCCTACCATTCTATCATTAAACACTAAAACATCCAAACCCCACGGTGAGACCTTGCAGTGCTGGGTCCCACTGTAGAGGCAGACCACCCACCTCCCTCTCCCCACCTTCCCTCCTGGTCCCAGTGTGCTGGGTACCAGCACCCTGTGATTTCTCACTTGGTGCTTGTGGCAGGCAGGCTGGCAGGACCATGCAGTCCCAGTACAAGGATGACCCTGTCAGGGCCAGGGCTCGTCCACCAGCCTGGTGGGGTGATCCATGCTCATGTTTTACCAACTGCAGGGCACTGCAGGGCACAAAAGTGGGACCCTGGCATGTTTGTCCCTGCCTTGCTTCTGTGCCCAAGTACACACGGCATTTGTGGCTGCTCCACCAAACACCACCCAAGGGAAGACTGGTTTAAGGATTTATGGATCTGTCTAAGCTACTTTGAAATTGCAGTTTTGGGGCATTGCTGGAAGCTTACTGTCTTAAGGGAAAACACTGGGGGAAAGGTCAAGTGATACCACCATAGTGACAAGCCCTCTCCAGCTGGCAGCAGGAGCAGTGCCATCTGTTTGTGCAGAGGGCTCTGTTGTGGCTTGGTTGTGGCTGGTACCACACAGGGGGTTTGGGGGAAGAGAGGAATGTGGTTGGCTCAGGAGCAGGGCCTGCAGCAAGTGACACCTCGGCAACAGAGCTGCTGTGGTCTTCTGGGCAGCCAGCTCCAGCCTGGGGCTTCACAAGGGCTGAGGCAGGTGAAGAGGGGGTCCCAGCCAGTTGCTTCCCAGCAAGGAGCTTCAAGGCGTGCACAGCTCTGCTGCTCTGAGCCAGCAGCTTTTGGTCCTGTTGCACATCAACCCATTTCCAGCAGTGGCATGGAAATCCCAGCATGGTGAGGGTTGGAAGGGACCTCTGGAGATCATTCAGTCCAGCCCTCCTGCTAAAGCAGGGCACCCACAATGGCTTGCTTGGGATCACAATGCCCAGCTGGGTTTCGAATGTCTCCAGAGAAGGAGACTCCACAACCTCTCTAGGCAGCGTGCTCCAGGGCTCCAGCACCCTCACACCAAACAAGTTTCTCCTCCTCATGTTCAGATGGAAATTCCTAGGTGCCAGTTTGTGCCCATTGCCCCTTGTCCTGTCCCTGAATACCACTGACATGAGTCTGGCCCCATTCTCTTGCCCCCTCACCTTTTAACTCTTGCTGAGTATTGATTAGATCCCCTCTGGGGCTGCTCTTCTCCAGGCCGAGCAGCCCCTGGGCTCTCAGCCTTTGCTAATCAGAAAGATGTTCCAGTCCCTTCATCACTCTCATAGCCTCCTTTGGACACTCTCTAGTCTGTCCCTGTCCTTCATGAACTGGGGAGCCCAGGACTGGACACAATACTCCAGATGTGGTCCCAGCAGCGCAGAGCAGAGGGGCAGGAGAACCTCCCTTGCCCTGCTGGCCACACTCTTCTGAATGCAGCTCAGGAGGCCATTGGCCCTCTTAGCCACAAGGGCACATTGCTGTGCCATGGATAACTTCTTGTCCACCAGGACTCCAAGGTGCTTCTGCATGGAGCTGCTTCCTAACAGGTCAAGCCTTCTCCTGTGCTGGTGTGATGAAGAGCTCTGCAAGGGGAAGCCTCTGTGATATGGTCTACAGTCACTCTGCTCCAGGCTGAGCACTGAGCAGGGATCAGTGGCACAACCAAGGTGCAGAGGGGTTAAAGTGCCAGGTTTTGTAGTTTGTAGGTGAAAATGCACTTATTTGCACCAGGCTGGGGCACAAATTGTTCTACTGAGTCTAGGTGCAGGTGTGACTGGCCCAGGGCCGACTGGCCCAGGTGCTGCCACGGCAAGCAGAGATGGAGCCATGCCAGCAGAAGGCTGTGGCCCCTTGCTGCTCAGGGCTGATGACACAAGGATGTGCTTGGTGCTGGTGCAGACAGACAGCCTGTGTGCTGCCAGGGCTTGGGTTCCTGGATGCCCACAGGGTAAGTGCAATAGAGGCAGAAGATGCATCTGAGAGTCTCTGGGAAACACCCATCTGGGCAATTTTGCAGTGCTATTTCCTTCCAGATGACTTTCTCAGCCCTCCTGCTTCACTGGGTTAACTCAAGGTCAAATCTCAATGAACTCGACTGGAGAGCTGCCCTTGGCACTGCTGGGACCAGACATCTGGGCTGGGAGCAGGGAGTGCCTCCCACAGCAAGCTCACGTGCAGCAGGTCCCTTGTCCCTTGACCACGGCTTGGGTCTTGTTTCCTGGTGCAGGTCGTGCTCGGGAGCCAAGGGGGAACATTCCCTCCCTCCATTGGCAGTGGTCTCCCATTTCTGTGTGTGGCTGGTCCAGGACAAACCAACCCTTTTTGGTTTGTCACCAGTTGTGGGTGACTTCACCAAGCCAAGCTCTGCTGCGCCGTCGTGCTCTGGCTGGAAGCGGCTTTGATCTGGGTGTTTAATGAAGACGTTAATTAATAGCACGTGGGGAGGAATTTGAGCTTCTCTGAGCTGTCTCCAAGTCCTTCAGATCCCAGAGCCACCATCCCCCTTCAGAACAGAACAGAAGAAGAGTTATTACAAAACAAATCATGTTTGTATAGGGGCTTTAAAAAGAAGTCCTCTCCAGCTCTGCTAAGCTCAGACTCCTGGCAGGGCTGAGCTGAAGACTCCACGTGCACCATGGAGCTCCTTCAGCAAACTAAAGCAGCATCAAGGAGAGGAGAAACAAGGCACTGCTGTGCAGATCCTGCCCAGCCTGCAGCAAGGCAAGGCACAGCATTAGGTGGCCACAGGTCCAGCTCTGCTTGGCGATGTGCCCATGGCATGGCTCCACTCCTGGCAATCTGTGCCTCTCGGGAGGAAGGCAGACTCCTGCAAAGGAAATCCTCAGCCCCAGGGCTTTGGAGAGTTGAAGGTTGCTCAGTGCTCTGCTCCTCATGCTCTGGTAGCCATGGCTTGCACCAGACTCTGTCCCTCTCTATCCAGGCTCTGTGTAGCTGGAGCTCACACCCTTCCAGGCAGGTGTTTCTTCTAGCTGATGGTGCAGCAGTCACAGCTGATGAGGTCCTCTTCCCAACAGGGCTGTGGGCTACCCGCTGGCAGCCAGCTGTGTCCTTGCTGCTCTTCTCCGTGACTCTGGGGAGAAGATGCTTCCAATCCCCACCTTGTCCAAGTGACCTGTCCCCGCAGCTAGCCACCCAGCCTGCTGCTGGGAGACCTGGGAGGACGCAAGATCTTGAGACCTCTCCTCCTCCATGAGATTGGATTGGAATTGGCTGGTGGACCGAGGAGTGATTAGGAACAGACACCCCCAGACAATGTGATTGCACAAGCTTCATTTCCTCAGCAAAGCAGAGCCAGCAGAGCAGGAGCCTGTCAGGAAATATGTTAGTTCCAGGGTCTTCTCCATGCTGCTCACAGGAAGGAGCCCTCCCCAGAGCACTTCAGCAGAGGGTTGCATTGCCCTTGGCTCTTGGTGATTGCCAACAGCCTGAGGTTCTCCCAAAGCTGGCAGCATGGGTGATGTGGGGTGAGCTGCTGACCGCTCCTGTGGTGTGCAGAGCATAGGATGGGCACTGGGGGACTCGAGCTCAGTCCTGCCTGGCAGCTGCATCAGACTCCACCACTACTCAGAGGTGGGCTGAGAGCAGGACTTGACGGGGCTTGTATCCAGAGCCATCCATCCTCCACACTCAGGAAGGTGTAGAAAGAGGAGGTTTTCCCAGGGTATGTGGTTCCTGCAGCCCAGCCTCTCTGCTTTCCAGCTTGTCTTCCAACTGGGACTCAGAGGTGGGTATCTAGGGCCATTTTCTCCTTTTCCTTCCCCCAGATGCTTCTCCCTGCTCTTCCTGGCCCCGGGAGCCATGGGCTCCCCACAGCCAGGCTGCAGGAAGATCTCTTGCAACACTGGAATGCTCTGCATTCATTACCTCCCTCCCTAGCAATTTTTGGGGTCAGAGGACATAAGCCTCAGCAATCGTCCAACAACGTCAGCAGAACTCCTCTGATTTACACCAGCTGAGGATCAAACCCCTCCCTTTCCTCTCCTGTATTTAAGATATTTTCCAGACTTCAGATGTACACACAGGAGGGACTTGGTGGCTTCTGGGTTGTTGAAGAGGTTCCAGCTTTGGTCTTTGGTCCTGGCCTGGAGTAACATGAATATGGTGGCTCCCCTTGGCTCTGCTCCTGTGGGGAAGAGCTCTGCTCCTGCGTAGAAGAGCTCTGCTCTTGTGGGGAAGAGCCATGCTCCTCTGTGGAAGAGCTCTGCTCCTGTGGGGAAGAGCCATGCTCCTGTGTGGAAGAGCCATGCTCCTCTGTGGAAGAGCTCTGCTCCTGTAGGGAAGAGCCATGCTGCTGCATGGAAGAGCCATGCTGCTGTGTGGAAGAGCTCTGCTCCTGTGGGGAAGAGCTCTGCTCCTGTGTGGAAGAGCCATGCTCCTGTGGGGAAGAGCTCTGCTCCTGTGGCCAAGAGCCATGCTCCTGTGGGGAAGAGCTCTGCTCCTGTGGGGAAGAGCTCTGCTCCTGCAGTTTGCTGGCCATGGAGCTGCTGGAGTGGCTGGGACAGGCGTGAGCGAGCCCACGTGTGCTGAAGATGTCCCCAGTCTGAGCCGTGGCCACATCACCATGTCTCAGTGGCCATCACCAGCACACCCCCACATCCACCACGGCCTCCCCGCAGCACCCACCACCTCAGCTCTTTATTCCTCCAGACACGGCCAAGCCCAGCTCTCTGAAACCTGGCGTGCTCCAGCTCAGGGCTCAGCACATCCCTCCTCAAGCCTTTGCCAAGCAAGACATCGCTACCACGGGGAGCAGCGGCACTGCTGAGCGCGGAGCGCAGCCTCCAGGAAGCGGAAAACAGGCACCCAGAGGGCTGCTCTGTCTGTCTGCAAGAAGAGGACACCCCCCAAGCCCGGAGGCAATGCGGCTTTCGACGTTCAGCAGTGAAAGTCTACCCTGAGCCCAGCGTTTCGATCCGGGCGGCCGGGCCGGTCCTGAGGGAAAGGCGGCAAAGGGCTGCTGATAGCTGGATCCAATTTATAAGGCACTCACCAGAGACAATCATCAGGGAAGGAGACAAATAATCTTCAGGCAATTAAATTTAATTGTTCCATCTGAAGATTATTTATCTCCTTGCCTGATGAATGTCTCCTCCAAGCGCCTAATAAATTGGATCCAGCCACGACTGATAGTGGCTGCTTTCCCCTGGCAGCAGGGAAGGGCGTGGAGAGCGGAGCAGCGCTCGGCTCTGTGTGTTGCTTAGGATCTGTCACCTCCAAACATCTTTTCAGCAGACTTGAAAGTGTCTACAGGCTTTATCCAGGCACTGCTGGCAGCCCTGGGGCCAGATCGTGCAAAAGCTCCCAGACCAAGGTGCTGGGTGGAACAAGATCCCACATATTAGGTTATAATGTCAGGCACCAGTGAAGATTTGGAAAGATCTCGCTCTGTTTGTCTGTCTCCACTTCATTAGCTTTTGATCTGGCTGCTTGTGCTAAGGGCTGAGGAGGAGGAACTGCAGGGCTGGAGCTGGCTGAGAGTAGGTCTGTCACAGTACAGGAGCATGGAAAAGGGTTTCCCATGGGATTATCACAGAACTGTGGAATTGTTTGGATAGGAAAAGCCCTCCAAGAGCATCCAGTCCAGCCAGCAACTAAACACCACCATGGCCACTAAACCATGTCCCCAAGTCCCATGGCCACACCTTCCTTCAACACCTCCAGGGATGGGGACTCCACCACTGCCGTGGGCAGCCTGTGCCAGTCCCTGCCCACTCCTGCAGCAAAGAAATTTTTCCTCATCTCCAACCTGAACCTCCTCTGGCACAATTTCAGGCCATCTCCTCTTGTTCCATCCCCTGATACTAGTAAGAAGAGACCAGCCCTCACCACACATGCTTCAAGAATACAACACAAGGTTGGACCAGGTGAAGTGAAGAATGCTTCAGAAAGCAGTGTAGTCAGATCATCCTGGGAAGGGGGAAGAGACATCACAAAGAGCATGTCCAGAGGAGGTCACAAAGATGATCAGAGGCTGCAGAACCTCTGCTATGGGGACAGGCTGAGAGAGTTGAGGGTCCAACCTGGAGAAGAGAAGGCTCCAGGGAAAGCTTAGAGCAGCCTTCCAGTACCTGAAGGGGGCTACAAGAAAGTTGGAGAGGGACTCTGGACAAGGGCTTGTAGTAATAGAACAAGGGTCAATGGCTTTGAGCTGTAAGAGGGGAGACTGAGACTGGAGATGANGGGGAGATGGAGACTGGAGATGAGCAAGAACCCTCCTGGATGTGTTCCTGTGTAATCTACTCAAGGTGATCCTGCTCTGGCAGGGGGTTGGACTGAATGACCTTTCAAGTTCCCTTACAACCCCTAACTGTGATTCTATGAAGAAATTGTTTGCAGTGAGGGTGGGGAGACACTAGAACAGGTTGCCCAGGGAGGGTGTGGATGCCCCCTCCCTGGAGGTGTTCAAGGCCAGGTCGCATGAGGCTTTGAGCAACCTGGGCTAGTGGGAAGTGTCCCTGCCCATGGCAGAGGGTTGGAACTGGATGAGCTTAAAGGTCCCTTCCAACCCAACCCATTCTGTTATTCCCTGGCGTGCGTTGAGGTCTTCTCCCTAGTGGAAAAGAGTAACTGCAGACCAAGCTATCCTCTGGCTGGTCTGATTTCCAGAAGATGGGAGTTGCAATCCTCTTTGGAGATAATTTACCCACCCAGAGAGTGGATGGTAGCTGTGTTTATGTTCCCAGAACTCCTGAGGGTCAGGTCCCTTGCCCTGCGAACTGCCTCCCCTGCCTGCCCACAGCCCGTGGACAGAACTGGTTGTCGGCTGGAGACAGCAGCCATGGGAGTCTGTGGGTGTTCTGAGAGCTTCATGTGGCTTTCTCCAAGCTAGAGTCTCTTCACCACCAGACCCTTAGAGCAGCTCAGTAGTATTTAATTAGCATACAATAACTGTCCCATTGAATTTGAGGGAAGACATCATTTTGGAATGCTTTTTACAGCGCTGCTTTTCTTACAGCACTCCATGTGTCAAAGCTTTACCCCTGATTGGAGTCTTTTAAGACAGGCAGATGTGCCTTGCCTGGCCAGCTGCATGTTTTATTAATGGGCTAAAACTATCAGATGTGTTGGAAATCACAGGACTGGGCCACCACTCTGCTGCTGCTCTCCCCCAGAGACCCAAGGCAAGTGAGGCGGAGGAGCCTGCAAGGAGCCGCGGGGCACTTACTGGCTGCCCTTCTCCAACAGCAGCTTCTCCCAAGCCCTGGTGATCCTCTCTGCACTGCTGTCACTGCTTGACTACTGCTGCTGCCCTTCACCTGCCTGCAAACCTCCAGCTGGCACATGCCAACCTTCACAACCTAGATGCAGATAATACAATGACTGTAGGCTGGCTCTGCTCCCTCAGCTCTCTTCTCCCTCCTGTGGTTCATCTTTCACACAGAATCCCAG
>VWYK01087297.1:0-12290 GCA_013399775.1 Semnornis frantzii
AACTCCCAAACCGTCACAATTGAGTATGCCAAGCATCTATCGCTTAAAAAATGCTTGTGAGCTGGCCCCTTCTTTTCCTCACCAACACACTCCACCTGTTCATAACACATGGGCTGACACCACCCAGAAGTGTCTTGTAAAGACTTCACGTTTTTTATGTTACAATTACAGCTGCTCACACATTCTCTGGCAGAACCGTGTTGAAATCCCAAAGCTCTGCTGAATTGCTGCTACTTCTACTGAACCAAGTGGAAATTTTGGCCAGGACTGTATGAGACTTGGCCAATTTTTCTGCCTTCTTGTTGCAAGAGGCAAAAATCCTCAGACTTTCTAGAATTCCCAGTTCTTCCCCAACTTTCCCATCAGCTGGCTCAATTTTGGCTGACTAGCCCTGAATGAAAGGTTTCCAAGCTGAAATATCTGCACCACCCCCTCCCCCCCCAACCCTGCAAACACCAGGAGAATGGAGCCCTATAAAGCTTGTAGCATCAATATGCTATCAATATGGAGTACTGTGTACAGTTCTGGAGCCCCCAGCACAGGAAGGACATGGAACTGTTGGAGCGGGTCAAGAGGAGGCCACGAAGACGCTCAGAGGGCTGCAGCAGCTCTGCTATGAGGACAGGCTGAGAGAGTTGGGGCTCTGCAGCCTGGAGAAGAGAAGGCTTCNCTGGAGGTGTTCAAGGCCAGGTTGGATGAAGCCGAGTGACCTGTACTAGTGGGAGGTGTCGCTGCCTATGGCAGGGGGTTGGAAATAGATGATCTTTGAGGTCCCTTCAAACCTTACCATTCTATGATTCTATGATCTGATGAACATCATCTCTTAAATGTTTGAACATCAAGGCATGGGAAGGTTTGTACAACGGGAAATCACTGCATTGCCCTACACTCTCTTCTTCCACTTTCCTTCCTGATCAATAGCAAAACTAGGATGCTGGTTAGAAAGACATCTGGTCTAATCTCACAGGACACTTCATTTTGTGACCAGCACATTATGGGTGTTTTTTTGGGTTTGTTTTTATTTTTTTTTTCCCCAGTCTGTTTAACAGACAGGAAATACTGTTTGACAGTGAGGTGACTATGAATCAGCAGTATGCTCAGGTGGCCAGGAAGACCAACAGTATCCTGGCCTGGATAAGGAATACTGTGGCCAGCAAGAGTAGAGAAGTGATCGTCCCTCTGTACTTGGCACTGGTGAGGCTGCACCTTAAATTCTGTGTTTGTTTTCAGGTCCCTCACTACAAGAAGGATGTTGAGGTGCTGGAGCATGGCCAAAGAAGGACAACGAAGCTGGTGAAGCATCTAGAACACAAGTCTGTAAGGAGCAGCTAAGGGAACTGGAGCTGTTTAGACTGGAGAAAAGGAGGCTCAGGGTAGACCTCATTGCTTTCTACACTAGCTGAAGGAAGGTTATGGTGAGGCAGGTGCTGCTCTCCTCCCCCAAATAACAAGCAACAGGACAAGAGGAAATGGCCCCATGTGCCATGGGAAGTTTAGGTTGGAAATTAGGATAAATTTCTTCACTGAAAGGGGTGCAAACCTTGGAACAGGCTGCCCAGGGAAGTGTCCCTCTCCCTGGGTGTATTTAAAAGAGGTGCAGATGTGGCTCTGAAGAACATGGCTTAGTGGTGACTTAGTAGTGCTGGGTTAATAGCTGGAACTGAGAATTTAAAGGCCTCTTCCAACCTAAACAATTCTATGAATACTTTGTTGTGCTTCAGTGGTTCAGCCACACTGGAAATCAAGGCTTGCAACCTCACCATGCTGTATGATGACTTCTGCAATGCATCAGCATCCTACAAGTGTGTTGGCAGTTGGAAAAGACCCTGCAATGCCTGGTAGGGGCACATAAGTCTGCTCCAGGGCTGCTCAGAGGGTCAGTGGCATAGCCAGGCAGTAGAGATAAGTATCAAAACCACACACATTATCAACCTACACACTTTGATTCAGCCCTGAACATTGAATGGCACAACAAAGATAAAAGAAAAATGAAATTGCACTTGGAAAAATTTGCAGGAGTTGCAATTTACCCTCAGGAAATATTTTAATGAGATAGCTCCTGAAAATACTCGTGGAAAACACTTCAGAGCCTCAGAATTTTTAAATTAGGATCACACTTAAGATACTTGTCTCCTTCCTGTTGATGGAAGAGATTTTAAAGTCAGTATTAAACAGACTAAAATAGAGCATGTGAAAATGGCTCACCATCAGGACTTTGAAAAGATGTAATATATTACTAAAGCAGAGAAGAAATGCATCTGTCACATTTGTTTTTAAATTGCAATAAAGATTACTTCTCCTTTTGGTTTGAGGAGTCTTTGGTGTTGCTATTTTGTGCTCTGAGCCAAAATGCCTCAAGACTGAATTTGCATTTAGGTAAAGTGTGTGAATAAATACTTGGTCAAAGAAGTTTTAAGAAAAAAAAAAAAAAAAGAAAAACAGAAACAAAAGTGACTTGCAATAAAGGACAGCCTATGTTTATCACAGATGAGTGAAATGCAAAAAGAAGAATAAAATACAAGCACTGGGATGTTAGTCACTGTTTTGGCATGACTAATTTGGGGATTTCACAGATCTATAAACATGTTTTTCCTCCTCTTTAATGTAACAGTGTCCCTTGAAATATAATACAACAGAATAGCTCTCTGAGTGTGTGGTTAAAATTCACACCATATAATTATGTCACTTGAATATCTGGATGCAAAGATTGCTGCAGTAAAACAGTGATGTTCAAAAACAGATTGGGGAAAAAAATAATCCATGTGGTTGAATTTATTCTTATGTAGCAGAACATGACAAATAATTCTGAGTCTTGAAAGCACCAACCATTCAGCCTCTGCTGCAATGAAAATGAGCATTAGGTGCTTGGTGCCTACAAAAAGCTGTGTGAAGAGCTGTCAGGCTTCCTGTATTCCAGCATTCACTGATTATCTTGGTTGAGGCCAAGAAGAAACTCATCTCAGAGCTCAGAGAACTGCCAAAAGGTTATATGACATTTTTCCCTATGGAGACATGGGGACTACTGAGGCTCTTGTTTCAGAGTAGGAATATTCCTGGCTTTACTTTGCAGAGGCACACAGTACCTGAAGTAGCTCAGAAACCTTGCAAGCCAAAGCATTAGAGATTCAGAATGGCACTGACACACACATTTCTGTTTGAAACTACTCATCTATGTAGTAAAATCTTTGAAAAAAAAACCCCAAAATTCCAAATTTTCAGCTGAAAATTCAAATTTTCAGTATTAAAGGCCAGAAAGGAACTACACAGCACTGCCCTGGCTTCTAAAATGATTGCTACAAAAGATATTAAGACTGCACCAGGCTGCCCTTTGAGCCATGGCTTGTCGCAGCTCTCCTGCTCTGAATGACTTTCACGTGTTGAGTGATCGTTGCTTGGCTTGCAGAGGTCGTGGGAGCAAAACAAGCTAGAAATCAATCACAGCCCAGAGCAGCTTTGGCTTGGGCAGCCACATTCCAGCTTCTCCATCTGCGAACTTGAGGGCAAAATGGAGAGATCAAATAACTTTAAAGTGGCAATGCTGACTTAGGATGGGATGGATGGAGAGTCATTCTGTATGTCAAAAAAGGCAATACTGTGAGGCTCCCTGTAAAACAGTGTGTGAAAAGATCAATTGGTTTTTTGAGCCTGGCATCTAAGTGGTTGGTTTTTTTTTTTTTTTTCAAGTACTTATTGCTTTTCCACCCTGCAGGTCTTTGCCTCAGCCACAACTGCAAGCACAATACCCCTCTGAAATGGTCAGCAAATCCCTTGTGGCTCCTGGCATGATTCCATTTAGCCTCTCTCTTTTTTTTTTTTCTTTTTGCTGTGGTCCCACGAAGGAAGTGGATGGCTGCATGCATGCACTTCCTGAAAACAGTGCTGCAGCCTGTCACTTCTGTATCTATCACAAACCTGACCTCCAGCTTCCAGACCAGGGCTCAACCACAGACACAACACTGTTCTGCTGCATGTAAGTCATCCACTGGCATCGGCAGTGGAGTTACAGGCAGCTTTCCTTGGTGTAGAAGTCCCCTTGTAGAGCTGTGACTGATGTGAGTATTATGTCTTTTTATTAAGTCTCTTTGCTTTTTGAGATGGGCCATTTATCCTTTAAAAACTAGCCTCCTCAAAAGGAGAATTATTTCCTTTCATCACCAGGCAAGGATCTATTCTCAGGACATTTTGTCTTCACTGACAGTCCTGAAGGGGTTAAACACTGAGTGTCTGGGCTCAGTGTCACATTGCCTACAGCAGTTCCCAGACTTTCCCTGTTATAAATTCAATCTTTCTTTAAACAGGTGCTGCATCCCCCTAGGATATTACCACAGAGGTTATATTTGTTTCTCCTGACCCTGCAGAAGCAGTGAGCCTCTTGCTACACAGGTCCTAACCTCACACTTATCAGTGTTTCATGTCACTAAATCCTAGGACTAAGCAGGGACTAGGAGTATCCTGACAAATCCCTGAAAAAGCAGCCTTCAGAGAATGAATTTGTTCTGAATCTGAGCTTAGGGATATTGAACATCTCTCAGGAGTGGTTTGAGTAGGTTGGATAGACAAGACAATCTCTAATTTCCTTCTGTCATTTTTTCCCTATGCCTTGTGTGTGCTTTAGTTATGAGATGATTGGCTGTGGCCATAGAAAAGGCTCTGGCAAGCTAATCAGTTGGTGGTTTGGTGCCATATAGGACCATGAAGATACATATATTACTCAAACATCACTTCAATTTTTGTTTGGAGTCTTAAGTGGGATTTCAGGTAGAAATCATAGAAACATAGAATGGTAAAGTTGGAAGGGACCTCAAAGATCACCTAGTTCCAACCCCCTGCCATAGGCAGGGACACCTCCCACTAGAAAAGGTCACTCAAGGCCTCGTCCAATATGGCCTTGAACACCTCCAGGGAGGGAACAGCCACAACCTCCCTGGGCAACCTGTTCCACTGTCTCACCACCCTCACTGTAAAGAACTTCCTAACACCTAGTTTAAATCTCCCCTCTGCCAGTTTAAACCCATTACTCCTCGTCCTGTCATTAAGAGACCTTGTCAATAGTCCCTTCCCAGCCTTCCTGTAGGCACTCTTCAGATACTGGAAGGCCACTACAAGGTCTCCTTGAAGCTTTCTCTTCCTCAGGCTGAAGAGCCCCAACAATGCCTTGTGATCATAATGCCTTCTGATACCCCTTTACAGTGCAGCCTTCACCATCAGTGGTCCCGAATAAGTTAGGACAAATCTGATGCAATTTAACAGTAACTGGGAGTAAAGATGATTCCCAAAGTGAATGACAACAGGTTTATTCTCCATAACTGCAGTTTCTTGAGTTAGCTCTGATCCGGATTAGTCACTGCAGTATAGTGTTAAAGACATTCAGGTAACACCAGTATGGGTCTGTTCATACCCTGGCTGTGGATATGGCTTTTGCATATCCTTGGCCCAGGGTACCAGGATGGAGATTTTAATAGCAGATCTGCATAGCCACCTCAGTTAGTCTTGGGTGCCACAGTTCTTAAAAGCACTCACTCAGGTTAGTGTGGAAAAGATAAGATGAAATTTCTGGGGACACTTCCAAATAGTTAACCTGAAGATTCCTTCATTTAGCACCATTTCATGTCCAAGCTGTTCCCTAGCATCTAGAAGACTTCACCAAGTATCTGTATTTATGCAAGACAACCACAGCCCATGGAAGAAGGCAATAGATCCTTGCCTTACCTTGGTCTGGAACGTACAGAAGACATGAGTCAAGAATGGGTGCTCCCAGGCTAAGGAGAGGACTCTCTTCTCCACCATTGTACATTCAACGTCATCATCCATCAGCACCACATCCTTCTTCAGTGCTTTCACAGCAAAATACTGGTCAGTGCTCTTTAGTTCAGCAAGGAACACCTAGAGTGGAAATAGCTGCTTAGAAAAAGTGATCCTTTCCTCTGAGCTGGCAGCACAGCCATGGGAGGATGAGATGTGAGCTCTAGGGAATTCACTAGAGTAGACTTTAAAAAAAATTTCATGTTTATGGTCCAGTTCTACTATAAAGACTTTGAGCTTGTTCCCAGAGGAGTTTTATGAACTGTCATGAAGGATTAGAAGGTTTTGGCAATTACAAGAGCAGAGGCAACATGCCAGTATGGCCAAGACATGTCAGAGAGCCAGACAATTCTGATAAAAGAAACCATCTTTATGCAAATGCTCATGAGATACATTTCCTGTTTTCTGACTTAAATTAACAAAACATAGAATATTTCTTTTTCAACAGAAATGCAAACACCCTGCACCAGATCCTTAGCAAGTGTAAACTGCTGTCCACCAGTAGTTAAACTGATCTATACCAGAAGTAACTTTCTTCCTTTCCTCTCAGGAGGAGAGGCCTGAGCAAACAGGCTGAGTCCTCCATGCTCTTGCAGGACTTCTCTGAGATTACCAAATCACATTCCAGAGCACACAGAATCATTAAGGTTGGAAAAGACCTCTAGGATATAGTCCAAACATCAACCCAACACCACTGTGGCTACTAAACCATGTCCTGAAGTGCCATGTCTACATGTTTTTTGATGGTGACTCCACCATTCCCTGGGCAGCCTGTTCCAATGCTTGATCAACCTTTTAGTAACTAAATTATTCCTAATATTCAATCTAAACCTCTCCTGTCACAACTTGAGGTAATTTCCACTTGTGCTATTACTAGTTATTTGAGAGAAGAGACTGACCTCCATCTTGCCACAACCTCCTTTCAGGTAGCTGTAGAGAGCAATAGGGCTTCCCCTCAGTCTCCTGTTCTCCCAGTTCCTTCAGCCACTCCTCATAAGACCTCTGTCTTATAAAGACAGGGAAAGTGGGACACAGAGCAGCAGAGAAGAGTTTTTTAGAGACCATGGAGCAAAGTACTCTACAGGAAGTGCCACTCCTTCATGCTAACAGTCTGTCAATACTTTCCCATAAACTACATAAATACATAAAACTCAAAGAGGTCTTTGAAGTCCTCTTTCAGACACTATCTACTAAGTAAGCTCAGACATGTTTTAGCCCTGACAAAACTTTTATTTTGTAAATAATAAAACCTTAACCCTTTTGGTTACTGCTGCATTTCATTTTGTAGCACTAGACAGAGAGCAGAGCCCAGAGTCTCCCTCTGTCTCTGCAGTGAATGACCAGAAATGCCAGCAGTGCTGATGCTGCAGGCACCCTTTTAACCCCTGCTATTGTGCAGGACACTGCTCTCCTGGGGAAACTGGAGAACACAGTTTGGACTTGCACTGTGATTTCCTGGGTCCAGGTAGGCAATGCTAGGTCTGTTGCAGAGGGGGCTTCCTCACAAGTCTAGCCTGTCCTTGACCTGGTCTACACAGAGCAGCGAAGAGCCCTCAGGCACTGAGATCTGCACATTCTGTCCCCTCTATGGGGAAGTGAATCTTGCTCCAAGCAAATAAGGGCATCGGGAGCAGCCCCTACACAGGAAACTTGTGGGTGAGGTTTGTTGCAGAAGGGCATGAATAGCCCATGCTCTCCACACCCACATCTGCAGAGATGCAAATGCCTGCAGGCTTGGAGAGTCTGGGTTGACAACAGGTGCTGAATCAAGAATACCTCAATGGAGGTATTCAAAACTTCACAATCCCTAAGCAACTTCATCTATTATAGAACTGTTTCAGTTGGAAAAGACCTCTAAGATCACTGAGTCCAACTGTTGATCTAACATCATCAAGGCCATGAAACCATGTCCCAAGGTACCATGTCTGCATGTTTGTTTTAAATACCTCCAGAAACTGTGACTCCACCACCTGTTTTGAGCAGCATGTTGCATTAGATGACCTCCAGAGGCTCATTCTTCCCAACATAGATGTTTCTATGACATTTGTGCCCTTGAGTCCAGGTTAGCCTGGGCTATGAATTTGGGGGTATTCTGGCTTAGCTCTAACTCTGATGTCTCAGCTCTGCTTCCTGTGCAAACCGTAGACATGCCAAGTGTTTTCAAGTATGGAAAGCAAACACAGAAAATATTTCATCAGTTTGAGAACTGGCTGCAGCAACTGCTTCAGCTCACTTAGCAGGCAAAAAGCAGCCCTTCTTTAAAGCACAGTTTCCACCTGGTAAAGATGTGGGACTTGAACAACGTGATACATAAGGATACTCCTTCTCCTTGTTGGTTGTGAAAATACAATGGCAAGTTCCTCTGAAATTGCTTCACACAGGTCTGTGCTGGCACTGAACAACACAGGTCCCCTTCCAGGGGACATCTGCAAGAAGGAGGAACAATCCACAATTCATCAAGATTAATGAATCCACTGAAAACAGGTGGTTCTTGTTTCAACACCACAAATTCTTGGCTGGTGTTAAATTTCCTTTATGGTCCAGCAGAGATGGGAGCTGGGAAAGAGCAGTTAGCGTTCCCAGCTGGGGACCTGCTACTCTGCAGAGGGGAGGGGATCCATGCTCCACTTTTCTGAAAATGCTTCCACATCCCTTGGAGCTTGCTCAGCTAAGTCTGCTGAAGTAGCTGCATAAAGGAGAGCACAGACATCTTTCACAGCAGCAATGTGCGGATGCCTAGGATGCATCAACCTGCATGGAGGGGAAGTTGCAGCCCCACTTTAGCTGCTTTCCTCAGCTGCCATGGGCACTCATGAGACAGCAAACTAAGAGGGCAGGGGGAAGGGCAAGGAAGGTCTTTATCTCAGGGAAGGAGAAGACTGATTTCAAGACTCAACCCATGTCAGAGCAAGGGTTCTTTGAAGGCTTGGAGATGTTTCTTCCTAAGAGGCCTCCAAGCCACATGCTGTTTAGCGCTGTGATAAGCAACACGCAGACCCGTGTGTTGGCACCTAATCCCCTGGGGCTTACCTTGCCAAAACTGCCCTTCCCCAGCATCTTGTGCAGGACAAAATCTTCAATGGTTAGTTTTAGCTGCACTTGGTGCTCTTCCTGCTCCTGGGGTTGTTCTCCAAAGTCTGTCTCTATTAGAGATTCCCCCTTCACTGTGCCCTCCACTGGAGTCTCCCAGGAAATGCCCTGTGGCTCTGCAACGCACATCAAAGCATTCAAATAAATCTCTGGAAATGAGAAGAAAACCCCCAGAACACTTACAGGTTTGAGTTTAGAGTTTTAAAAAAGTATTTCAAATAAGTGGAAATGTGGTGGCCACATTTATTAATGTGGTGGACATTAATAAAGTAGAATACCTCTGCTCCCCCATTGCTTTCTTCTCTAGAGGAGACTTTCCTCTGGTGTAACTTTGTCTTCTTGAATGGCATTCCCTCCACTTCACAAACTTTTCAGTTTTCTGTTTTATGCAGCAAATCACAATCAAAGCCTTATTTCTGGCTACCTGCACTCTTTGTTCCTTCTTGCTGGTTGCCATTATGGTGCAGTCCCATTTTTCTGGAGCCTTTTTCAAGACTATTGCCAAAGCTAGCATGTGAAAACATTCGACAGCATTTTGATATTTGGTCTCAGATGCTTCAGATACGAATCTCTGATTAAGTACTCCAGCAGTCCTGAAGTGGAACAACTCAGACTTCAACATTACATCCACTTGGATGTATGTGAGCTTGTCAGAGATTCTGTCTCTTACTGGATTTATCCCAGTACTCAAGTGCATGTTGGCTGCACTGTCCTAAACAGGAACATTAACATAGCAAATAAACCGATCTACAGGTAAACCAGATTCAGGGATTTACTGATTCACATCAGCGTAGCCAGCTCTACTTGTACAAAAGAAAGGAGCACAGATTGGGACATCATTTATTTTCCCTTTGGAGGCCAAAGGACACTGTCCACTTAGCTCAGACGGTACCAAAACCAGATGTTACTCAGTAACCCAGTGCTGCATTGTCTCAAACCCAGAGCACTGGTATAATGTGGCTGCTATCTAACCAGTGTCTTCTGACATCTTGCTTTAGGTCCAGTTTTCAGGGCATTATTAACTTTGCATTGAGAAAATGAATGATGGTGGGGCCTGGGCTCTCAACCTGACTTATGGTTAGAGCTGGAGCTGAGGATACACTGTCCCAGTCCTTGTTTGGTTTAAGTATTAATTCACTCACACTCTTCTTGTTTCCCTCCCCTTTCTGGTATGTGCATTTTCAAGCTTGTGGGAGGCAGAGGAGCATTGTGTCAGTGCCATCATAGGTCTGCTGCAGTTACAGTTCAGTTCTTGGAGGGGTATCATGAACCATGTAGCTGCAGGGGTCCTGAAACAACCTTTTATGTGGGACAGATGGGTTAAATGAAAGATGGTGGTATTTTTGCTCCTAATATCTAGAGATTTTTGGCTCAAGTGCAAAGCACATAAAGGATCTTCCCAGCAGACTGTGACCACTGAGCCTCCAGTAGCTTTGTTGAAATTCTGTTAATCAGTGCTCCTCTCTAGTTCTCATTCAAATTCTAAATGTCTGCTTTTGTATCACAGAGGGTTGTGACACCTGTATCAGGTCCTGGGTAAATGAAGTGGAGATCTGTCAATGATTTTCAAAAGATACTGAATGTTGACGTCCACCCAAAAAAATGAAATCGGAAAGAGAATTTGCCATAGTGGTCAAAAAGACTCCAAATTTCCTGTTTAGAGCTCAAATTTCCTTAAATTCCTCAGATTTTACAGTCTACGAGTCCCAGGAAGGGAATAAACATACTCTTGCCAATGGAAGTATGAAGTGCACTCAAGCACCGGGTCAGAAAGGGAGTTTAGCTGAATGAGTGGTGTCTGATGTCACATGTCACCAGAAGTTGGAATAAAAGGGATGTGTAGGTTTATAGGAAGGGAAGGGTCCAGGCTGAGTTTAGGGTTTATGATATGCCCAAAAATGTGACTGGGAAGAGCTGCTGATATCCTGGGATGAGAAAGGGTCTGTCTTGGTTTAGGCTGGAAAGACGCATAAAAGATGCAGTGGCTGATAAATTTGCAATCCTTGTCACCTTCACCTAGGCATGTACAAATCCAAAATGAACAAAGCATGCTGTCCCATATCACCATGGGAAGCTACCTTTTTTTCCTGTTGTAGATGCTGGCAATGCCTGAAGTGGAGTTACCTCCTTCACAGGAACCGGGAAGCCAATTTCTAGAGGTCCATCCCTGGAGATCTGTTCAGTGTCACGCTGACAGCGAGCCTGAATTACAGAAAGCATCACATGACTTTGCAGCAAAGTGTCATATTTTGGGCTTCAGTCATACTGCCACAGAAGCCAAGATCTAGAAAGATGCCTTTGATTATAAGAAAAGCATCTCCACATCTAATGTTTAGGGGTTTGGTAACCTAGAGGAAACCACAGTCTTCTGTGAGATGAGTGTGGTTGTTAACAGGTCTTTGCATTTCCAACGTGGGCATCCTCTATTTTGCACAAGAGCCTGAGGCCCTGGTTTTCAACACGAAGGCCATTTTAATGAGCAACTTCTTTGCCAATAGCCTGTTTGAGCAGAATCTGGAAAAAACACTAGAGACTCAATCATGCTGCAGCCTCATCCCTGTAGAGTGTCTGGATTTCACTCTGAAGAAGTCCTTGCACCAAGGTGCTGCAGAAGGTAAGAGTTTGTCTAGATTCACACAAAAGCATGAAAGATAAATCCTCTGAGGGTTACTGAACAGTAAAATTTCACCTATGGCTCAATAATTCCCCAAAGCTTATATTTTTGGAGATCAGAACATTGTTTTGGGGGAAGCATTTGGTGCTGGCCCTTTTCACCTTTCAATAGTGACTCCAAGTACATAGTGCCAGTAGACTGCAAGTAGAAATAGAGAAAAAAGAGCAGGAAAAAATCCTCTTTGGAGGTTTGGCAGCACTCATATATCACATAAAAGTGAGAAATATGCAAAGCTAAATCTATTAGATAGCCCCTCACGAAGGGAAAAACACTTGCTGTATGGATAAAGGTGTTGTCTTGGGATATTTGAGTAACCTAATTATGGAGAACTAGGTACCTACAGATTTTGTCCCTCTCCGAGTTTGCTCAAGAGCTGAAAGGCATCCTAACAATCCTGATTTTTAACTAGAATTACTAAATTATTTTACAGTTTTGGGCTTGCGATTAGATTTTTTCCTTTTAATTCAGTTTTCTCTGTTAATTTCTGGACAACATACAGGACTGTTCATGACAGTGGAATCTAAACCCTCTCCTCAAGGTACGGTTCTGTTTGTGAGAGCCCATGCTCTGGGAATTTTCACTGCAGAAATCAGAGTATCACAGGACAAATCATGACAAGCATGAAGCAAAGTAGCGACAGCAAAGGGACCCAATACAAGTTCCTTCCACTCTGCCTTGGACCCTATTACAAAACCTCAGTTGTGAACAGAATCATAGAATCATA
>VWYK01087300.1:0-23520 GCA_013399775.1 Semnornis frantzii
TCTGTGATTCTATGATATTTGCTATCTTCTCCTAAAATAGCAAAGCAGTAAGCACCCAGGTCGATGTGAGCACCAAGCATCACTTAGACACTCTCCATGTAACTGTTACAGCAAAGGTGCAGAGAATGAAGCACTCAAGTGTGCAGTAAGACTCCTCTGGCATGAGCTGCAATTCACAGAATCACAGAACCACAGAACTTCTGAGGCTGGAAGAGACCTCTGAGCTCCCCCAGTGCAGCCCTGCCCCAGAGCTCACAGCCCCTCCACTGCTGCCAACCCCTGCCACCAAACCACCTCCCTCAGCACCACATCCATGCAGTTCTGACACCCCTCCAGGGATGGGGACTGCAGCACCTCCCTGGGCAGCCTGTGCCAGGGCCTGAGAACCCTTGCTGGGGAGAAATTGTTCCTGATAGCCAACCTGAGCCTCCCCTGGCACAGCTTGAGGCTGTTTGCTCTTATCCTGCCACTTGTTGCATGTGAGATTGACCTCACCTCATTGCAGCCTCGTCTCAGGGAGCTGTAGAACATGAGTCTCTCCTCAGCCTTGTCTTCTCCAGACTAAACCACCCCAGCTCCCACAGCTGCCCCTCACCAGACTTGCTTCCAAGGCCCTTGCCCAGCCTTGTTGCCTTTCTCTGGGCACTCTCCAGCTCTCAATGTCCTTCTTAGAGTGAGAGACCCCAACCTGAATCCAGGAGTCAAGGTGTGGGCTCAGCATTGCCAAGTACACAGGGACAGACCCACCCCTAGACCTGCTGGCCACAGTGTTCCTGCCTTGCTGATCCAGGTCAGGATGCCACTGGCCTTGGCCAGCCAAGCACACTGCTGGCTCTGGACAGCCACAGCAGCCCAGGACATGTGAGCCAGGAGAGCTCCCAGCAGCCAGGAGGGCAGGAGCCAAACAACTGCAGGTGCTGGGAAGAAGCTGAAGAGAGAGGGCTGCAGTGGCAGGGTAGGGCTGCAGCAGGAGCTACCTGTGTCCTCACAGGTGCCTGCCCTCTGATCCCCCTTCTCTCAGTCTTTGGGCTGCTGCTGTGCTTTGAACCGGCAGCACGCAGCAGAAGAGCCCTCCCCTTGCAGGCTCCCTCCCTGAGTGTCCTCTGGCTTCCCCTCAGCACCCACCCTGCAGGAAGGATCACCACAGTCAGGCACAGCACAGGGTTTGTAACCAGGAGGTACCCAGCAAACACACTGCTGCAGGTTGCCCAGAGAGGCTGTGGAGTCTCCTTCTCTGGAGGCTTTCCAGCCCCACCTGGGTGTGTTCCTGGGTGCCCTGCCCTGAGTGCTGCTGCTCTGGCAGGGGGTAGGACTGGGATGATCTCTGGAGGTGCCTTCTGTAACTCTGTGAATGAGAAGGAGGTTTGTTTGTGAAAGGCAAGGACACAGAAGAGAGCATTTTCCATGTCTTGCTTTTTGCCTTGCACACCTCTTAAGAACCAGGCAGCCTGTCAGGTCTGAGCTGTAAGGTGAGGAAGGTTTGCTGCTGCTCCTTTGGTGGGCACTGGGACCTGCCACAGTGGTGGGCACAGGCACCCATGGCATTATTTAACACAGGTGCACAGGTGAGGAAATACTCCTTGAGTTAAAACATTTAAAGGGAAACTCATTTCCCCCCAGCCTTCTTCAACAGGCACAGACAAGGAGCCAGCTCCATGTTGGGTAGGTTTGGTCTGATGAACAGGACTCTGGATCTGCTGCTTTGAGTCTACCTGAAGCCTGCTGTGACAAACCTTTGATCCATCTGCTTACTTCAGCCCCAGCCCTGTGGAATGGATTTGAGCATGCAGATGGGCAATGGATTCTCTCTGCTGCAGCTGCCCCCTGGGCACAGCAGGGCCTGAGCATGGACGCCTGCATGGCCTGGACTCCAGAGAGTGCTGAGAGGCCTGGGCTTGGTCAGGCACATCCCTAAACAAAGCCTCAGGAAGACTTTTACACCACCTTGTGTGAATATTCAGTAGATCAGTGGTGGACTGGCTGCTCCAGGTCACTCAGGCCAGAGATCCACCTGAGCTTTGCTTTCACTGGTCCTTAAAAGCAGTGTGAATGGCACCTTCTGTGTGGGCAAAGAGGCTCTTCAGAGAGCTGCTTCCTCACATCACCTTTCCCAGGTGAAAGACTTTTAACAGAAGATCTTCTTTGCCACTGACTTAACTAACCAGAGGGACCTGGGTAGGCTGGAGAAATGGGCTGAGAACCTCATGGGTCCCTCTCCAACAGATCAGCCCCCAACCTGTCCTGGTACAAGAGCCAGCACTCCCTGCAGTGATGCAGTGGTTGGCACAGGCACACTGCATTTGTGCTCTCTGCAAGGCAGCTCTGGGAGCTGGCAATGTGCACTCGATGCAGTTTGAGCTCCTCTGTAAGTGTGACCATCTGCAGTGCAGCCACAGCAGAACTGGCATGCAACACTTGCTCAGTCCCAGCAAGTCCCTGCACAGCTCCTTCTGCAGAGGTTTGTGGTTCCTTGCAGCACAGGGACTCAGACTGCCCCGAGCTCTGCTCTCCAAAAGCTGCAGCAGGAGTGGTGGCTGCTTGCAGGCCTGTGAAGGGTTCCAGGACCAGCCTGGGAGAGCTGGTTCATGGCCAGAGTGTGGATGGAACTCTGCTGTCTTGGGGCCACACTGCCTTAGGAAATGCATCCAGAGCAGGGCTGCTCCTGCTCAGATCAGATCAGGCCAGAAGAGCGCCAGGCAGCACCAGCAAGCACAGTTGCCCTCATGGTGCCAAGGCAAACACAGCTCTGTGCCCAGCAGACTTCACCCCTCAGCCCCTGCAAGTGGCACAGCAGAAGCAAGCTCAGCCCATTGCTATCTGCTGGCTCAGCTCTAAAGTGACAGCAGTGCCAGAGAGCAGAACCAGTCCGTGTGGTTGTGCCACCCTGTGCAGCCAGCAGGTGCAGGGTTTAACCCTGAACTCACCATCCTTGGGCAGCACACTGTGTGCCACCCAGATGGCCCAAGGTCCACGCAGGCACAGGAAGGTAAAGGTCAGGTCGGGCACAGAAAGGTACATAGGGAGAGCAGCCTGGCATGGATCAGCAAGAGCATGGCCAGCAGGAGCAGGGAGTGATGCTGCCCCTGTACTGGGCACTGAGGAGACCACAGTTTGAGTCTTGAATTTGGTTTTGGGCCCCTTGCTCCAAAAAGGACACTGAGGGGATGGAGCACGTCCAGAGAAGGGCACCAAAGCTGGGGAAGGGTCTGGAGAAGAGGGCTGGGGAGGAGCTGCTGAGGGTGTGCAGTGTGGAGCAGAGCAGTGAGCTGAGGTCACTCTCACATGCAACAAATGGCAGGACAAGAGGAAACAGCCTTGAGCTGTGCCAGAGGAGGTTCAGGTTGGACATTGGGAACAATCTCTCCCCAGCAAGGGTTCTCAGGCCCTGGCACAGGCTGCCCAGGGTGGTGCTGCAGTCCTCATCCCTGGAGGGGTTTGAGGAGCTCAGGGCCATGGTCTAAGAGTTGTGCACAGAGAGATGCTGGTCATGGTTGCACTCAGTGACCTCAAGGTCCTTTCCACTCACCTGATTCTGTGCCAGCCAAGCTCCTTCTCTACCGACAGAGAGGTTGGTGCTGCCAGGTAGCTCTGGCACAGTGCAGTCTCTTGCCAGCTAGACATGCACATGCCATGCACCAGTGCCTTACAGCACTGTCTCTGACAGTGGGTCAGGAGCTCGGGGGCAGCTCAATGTTTCCTTCCCACCTATGTCTTTCAGCAGCAGAGCAGCAGCAGAGGGTAGCACAGCCCCAGCACCTGCTGTGGTTGAGAATTTACCTCCTCTGCAGCCTGCTGCCAGGCTTCACAACAGTTGAAGGGTGTCCCTGATCTCCAGATCAGCCTTGATGGGAAGAAATTGTTCCTAATATCCAACCTGAATCTCCTCTGGCACAACCTGAGGCCATCTCCTCTTGTCCTGTCTCTCTTTACTGGGGTGCAGAGCCCAACCCCCACCTGCCTGCAGCCTCCTCTCAGGGAGCTGCAGAGAGCAAAGAGCTCTGCCCTCAGCCTCCTCTGCTCCACACTGCACACCCCCAGCTCCCTCAGCTGCTCCTCCCCAGCCCTGTTCTCCAGACCCTTCCCAGCTTCGTTGCCCTTCTCTGTCCAGCTCCAGCTCCTCAGAGTCCTTCTTGGAGCGAGGGGCCCAGAGCTGAATGCAGGACTCAAAGTGTAGCCTCACCATGCCCAGTACGGGTGGCAAGTCCCTTCCCTGCTCCTGCTGGCCACACTATTCCTGATCTATGCCAGGATGCTGGTGGCCTTCTTGCCCACCTGGGCACCCCCTAGTTCATCTCCAGCCAGCCATCAATCAGCACCCCCACATCCTTTTCTGCTGGGCAGTTTCCAACCACTCTGCCCCCAGCCTGGAGCACTCATGAGGTTGCTGTGACCCACGTGCAGGACCCAGCACTTGGCCTTGTTGAGCCTCATACTGTTTCCTTGAGCCCATCAATCCAGGCTGCCCAGACCCCTCCAGCTGATCACCACTGGCACCAACTTGGCATCATCTGCAAGGTAAGAGCAAGAAACCTGTAACTGAAGCAAATGACCTCACAGCTGCAGATGAGAGCCACCAGCACTACCACCTGGGTACCTCTGCAGGCACAACCCCAGGTGCATTTTTGTCAGGAGCAAGAGCAGCCTGAGATGTCCTCTGCCCCACTGTTCATTCCCACCTCACCATCCCACAGCCACTGCCTGCTCAGGTGTGTTAAGGCTGCCTGCCCCAAACCATTCCTCACTCGATTTCTTGAGTAGCCAGCAGACCTCACTGCTTAACTGCAGCCAAGGAGCCCCTGCCTAAATCCAGTGGCCCCTGCTGCAACTTCAGGTCCTTTCACTTTCCTCCTAATCACAAGGATTAGCTAAGCTCTCCCCACTCTGGGACAACCTTTAACACCCACGAAGGCTCCTGCTACCTCCTCCTGAGTTGTCCTTTCACTGACCCAAGCAAATGCCACTGCTAAGCAGATGGTGACTGCTTAGCACTTTGCAGGTATCTGTGGGCACCAACTGCAGCCCTCCTTAGTGCCTGGTGCCCTCCCTGAGAATGCCTGGGGACACACAGCAGTGCTAGGCACAGCCAGACTGAGGAGCCTTGGTCTGCCCCTCCACTGCCCTTGCCTGCAAGGTCAGACTGGAGAGCAGCTGGAGTCAGGCAATGACTGCACTGACTGCTGAGGGTCAGGGCCCAAGACTTGTGTGACACTGCCCAGTTTCACCTGCTGAGAATCACAGAATGGGTTGGGTTGGAAGGGACCTACAAAGCTCATCCAATCCAACCCCCTGCAGGCAGCCCTGTCCAGTCTCACCTTGGATATCTCCAAGGATGGGCCTCAATCCCTCCCTGGGCAACCTGCTGCAGTCCTCCAGCAGCCTCCTGGTGCAGAACTTGTTCCTCACAGCCAATCTCAATCTGCTCTGCTCTCATTTCAAACCATTGTCACTCATTTTGCCCCTGCAGGCCTTTGGGCACAGTCCCTCTGCAGCCTGCTTGTAGCCCCCTTTCAGGTACTGGCAGCCTGCTGTTAGGTCTGCCTAAAACCTTTTCCTCTCCAGGCTGCACAGCCCCAGCTCCCTCAGCCTGTCCCCACAGCAGAGGTTCTCCAGACCCTGATCATCTTTGACCCTCTCCATAAGGTCTATGTCCTTCCTCTGCTGAGTTCCCCTTCAGCTGGCCCCAGCCCTGCAGGAGAGGTCTCCCCAGAGCAGAGCAGAGGGGCAGGATCTCCTCTCTCCATCTGTGCCCACACTGCTTTGGATGCAGCCCAGGCTGCCTTTGGCCTTCTGGGCTGGCAGTGCCCATTGCTGGCTCCTGCCCAGCTTCTTCCCTACCAGCACCCCCAAATCCTTCCCTGCAGGGCTGCTCTCATCTCAGCATCCCCCAGCCTGGACTGCTAGAGGGTTGCCCTGAGCTAGGTACAGGACTTTGCTCTCTTGACCATCTTTCTACCTGCCCCTTTCAATAGTGAACAATTCAACACCCCAGCTGGAGAAGTTAAAGAGCAGGAACTGAAGCAGCTCCCTCCTCATCTCTAAAAATAATGTGAACTAACCCTGGTGTTGACCATCCATGAGCCTTTGGTACAGCAAGGGGCAGGAAGAGCAGGCTCTGAGTGATGTTTTTATTGGTCACAGGCAGGTACAGAGCAGTTACACTGATCAGGCTCTCACAGTTGTATCACAACCAGGGGCTGCTACAACAGATCTGAATTTCACACAGTGAAACTACTTTGGGGGGAAAAAAATCATGCTTGCAACAGAAGAGCAAGAAAAGACATTTGGTTAAAAGAGAAAATGGTCCCAGGGTTGCAGCCCTTCAGGCTGAAGCTGCTGGAAAAGCCTCCACTGCCTTCCAGCCTCCACCATGCACGCCCAGGCTGAGGTGGGACAGCTCTGCTCAGGCACAGGCTCCTCCTTCTTCTGGCACTCTTGTGCGTGGTGCATTCTCTCCTCTGTCCATGAGAAGAGCAGAGGTGTGGTTGGCTGTGTCAGCTCCACGGAGGACAGAGCCAGTTCTGGTCACCAGCCTCAGGCAGAGTGGGGGATGGCAGCGGCAGCAGCACAGGGACCGGATGAGGAGGGAGCTCCTGCACCCCTGAGCACCTGCAGCAGCCTGCTGGGAGCCTGCCAGCTCCCACCCGAGCTCACTGCATGCTCCTGCAGAACCTGCAGCTGGCAGTGTCTGCCTTCCAGAGGGGCCAGTTGGGTGAGCTGCCCGTTGGGAGCTGTAGCTCCAAGAACAGCTACAGATGCAGCCAGGGTCGGGCATCTGCTGCCGGTGGATAACTGAGTGCCCTGTGGGCACACCGTGGTGCTGAGGTGTGCCACTGGAGATCATCCAACTAGCCCAGGGCAAGACTGCTTTCTCCTGACAGGGGGATTTTAAAGGCACAGCTGACAAAAGCATGCAGCAACTTGAGGAAAACAGCTTTGCTTCGAGAGAGCAAAGTCCTTTCATCAGATGCAAGCTTACTTTGCAGCAAGAGCTTCTGGAGCTCAGGCACATTCCTCAGCTCACCTCTTCTGAGCTGCAGGTGACAGGGTGCAGCCTGCACCTGCTCATTCTGAGGATGCATTTACAACATGTGAGCTGTGCAACAAATCCTCCTTCAGTGCTGGAGACCCCACGGGCAGCAGCAGACCAAAGCTCACACCTAACAGCAGCCCTCTGGCCAGGCAATCTCTGCCCTGCTGGGAAGGTCCAGTTCCCAGCCTTGCCAACCTCAGTGGGGCTGCCTGCAGCACAAGGCTGCCTCCCTGCATGAGAGCCCAGGTTGGGAATGCTGCAGGGAGGGCTGCAGGAGGGGTGGTGCTGTCTGAGGCAGTGCTCACCAGGAGGGCCTTTGCTTTGCTATCTATCTCTAGTTTTAAAGCAGAGCATTGATCTAAACCCATCCTGCAGCAACTCCTCTCCCTGAAGTGCACACAAAGGTAACATTTTTGTTGGTGTCTCAGGCTGTGATGATCAAATGCTGCTGGCACTGAAGGAAGGCCATGACCCTACCACATCCAAGTGGGAACGAGAGGAGCTGCCAGCCTGTGCTGCACTCATCAGGAGTCCCTGAGATACAAATATGGCACCCACACACCTCCCTACTGGCATTTTGGTCCAGAGTTCTCAATAAATGTTCCAGCTTATTAAAAAAGAACCTAAAAAAAAAAAGTCTTCATCCATTACAAAGTCTATTTACAAACCAGCTGTGAGAGATGGCAGCAGCATTCCATAGGAAGGACTCAGTTCACTTCAGCAGTGGGCAAGTAAGTTTTCAGCTGCAAAATCTCAGACACTGCCTGGTTCCTGTCCTGGTAGAAACTGAGTCCAGTGAGCAGCTCCACGTCTCTGATCCGAGCTGTGTGGAACTTCATTCTCTCTTCAACCCAGGTGGCCTCAGCCTTGCCATCCTGCTGGGACAGAGTAGGAGAAAAAGGGCCTGTAAAACGCTGCCATTTCTGACCTGCAGTTGGTCAGAGGGCAGCAGAGGACACCTGCCTGTGTGATGGAGGCAGAAAGCAGCAGCTGGGGGCAGACAATGCAGAGTGCTGCACCTGGGCAGGAGTAACAGCAGCTGCCAGCACAGCCTAGGGGCATGGCAGCTCCAGGGAGCAGGCCCTGGGAGTGCTGTGGGACAGCAATGAGCCCTGCTGGCCAAGAGCCAGGGGTCTCCTGGGGGGCATTTGGGGAAGTGCAGCCAGCAGGCCAAGGGAGGGTCTCCTGCCCCTCTACTCTGTGCTGGTGAAACCACATCTGGAACATTGTGTCCAGTTCAAGGGGGACAGGGATGTACTGGAGACAGTCCAAGGGAGGCTGTGAGGGTGCTAAAGGGCCTGGCACAGCTGTGTGAGGAGGAGAGGCTGAGAGCCCTGGGGCTGGGGAGCCTGCAGAGGAGAAGGCTGAGAGGGGATCTGAGCAATGGTTCCAAATCCCTGAGGGGTGGGGGGCAAGAAGCAGGGGCCAGGCTCTCTGCAGTGTTGTCCTGGGGTAGGACAAGGAGCAGTGGACACAAACTGGAACCCAGGAAGCTGCACCTCAAGATGAGGAGAACCTTGTTTGGTGTGAGGGTGCTGGAGGCCTGGAGCAGGCTGCCCAGAGAGGCTGTGCAGTCTCCTGCTCTGGAGGCTTTCAAGCCTCATCTGGATGTGTTCTGTGTGCCCTGCCCTGGGTGATGCTGCTCTGGCAGAAGTTGGCCTCAATGACCTCAGCAGGTCCCTTCCAAGCCCCCTGACTGCGACTCTCTGCCAGCCAAGCAAACCATGCTGAGGGGTTCTGGGGACTGCTCATACTCACTGCACAGCTCTCACTGTTGTCTCCTCTGTGAGGAACAACGAAGGACAAAGCATCCAGAGACCCTTCACACTCCAGGGGAGTTTCAGAGGTGTTTTTACAACTGGTCAGCACAATGAAGTAGTGAGTTGGAACTGGAACTACTGAATCACTGGAGTGCCTGAAACACAAAAGGTAAAGCCACATCACACAGGACAAAGGACAGCAAGCAGCTGTGTGCAGCAGCTCCCCTGCAGCCATTCACCTTCTCAGCCCAAAGAAGGCTTTGGCCTGGAAGGACAATTCCAGTCCCACTCTGCAGATCAGGTGTGGCTTGGGGGCTGACCTAAAGCCTGATGAAGCAGAGCAACAAACTGAAAACTGATGGAGAGTGCAGGCCCAGCCCAGAACACCACCTGCAGGCTGGCCTGCACCCACAGCTCCCTACTGGGTACACCTCCAGCTCACAAAGTGCCAACCACAGCAGAGGGGTAAGCCCTTGCCTCACCCACTCCTGGAGGCAACCACTCAGGCCCTGGCACAGGCTGCCCAGGGAGGGGCTGCAGTCCCCATCCCTGGAGGGGGGTCAGAGCTGCATGGATGTGGTGCTGAGGGAGGTGGCTTGGTGGCAGTGGCTGGCAGCAGTGGAGGGGCTGTGAGCTCTGGGGCAGGGCTGCTCTGGGTGAGCTCAGAGGTCTCCTCCAGCCTCAACAGTTCTGTGGTTCCAAGATCTGCCTGGTGGATATTCTTCCACATGCAACAGCTTCTCCTACAGACCACCTTCAGGTCTTAGGATGACACTTTTGAAGGTGTGCTTTCAATCTGTGCTCGTTGCCTGTTCCTCACCTTCACCCTCCTGCACCTGCTCGGTGCCAAATGAACTGACACAGCCTGCCCAGGGCCCATCTTCACAAGATGCCTCTCTTTAGAACAAGGATCAGAGCTGCTTTTTGACCACTAATAGAGGACAGTAAGAGAGGATTGGAATGCAAGAGGTCCTCACCTTTTCACCTCTTCTGGGCTATCACAGAGCCCATCAGCATCATAATCAAACACAGGCCCAGTGACCACGTTGACCCCACTCCTGGCTGCAGCATACCCTGGCAGCAGCTGCTGGTAGAAGTAGTTCCAGAGGACTGAAACAGAGAAATGGAAGTGGGACAATGCCCAAGGCAAAAGCTCTGCAGAGTTCTCAGTGGAGCACAGGTAGGATCAGCTAGGGGAAGCCTGAGCCACACACAGCCTGAAGCTCACCCAGCAGCAGCATGCATGCAGCACCTCCTGGCACTGTGTTTTCACAGCCAGCCCAAACACAGAGCTGAGGCATGCAGATGCTGCTGCCCTGTGGCCTTCAGCAGCAACCAGAGGAGGGAGGTGAGACAACACCAAGTGTGCCTATGTCTTACTGCTGTCGAGCTGGCCTGGCTGACCTGTGCCTCCACACCTGCCAGCTGGGAAGTGTCTCACTCTGAGGGTAGTGAGACACTGGCACAGGTTGAGGGTGGGGAGACACTGGCACAGGTTATCCAGGGAGGTTGTGGCGGCTCCCTCCCTGGAGGTGTTCAAGGCCAGGTTGGAGGAGGCCTTGAGTGCCCTGTGCTAGTGGGAGGTGTCCCTGCCTATGGCAGGGGCTTGGAACTGGCTGATCCTTGAGGTCCCTTCCAACCTTCCCATTCTATGAGTCTATGATTCTCTGTTCCTGCCTGGAAACTCACTGGACTTTAGAAGACTTCCCTAAAGTGGACCTCAGTGTAACTGACAAAGTTCTCCTTGGTGTCTGGGTTCTCCTGGCCCTGCCTGGGTGGGTAGGGCAATGCAAAGGGCAGCAGCTGCAGCCCCTGGTACTGCTGCCATGCACAGAGCCAGCTGCTTAGGGGTAAGCTCACCACCTGGGCCTTTCATAATCCCACTTCAGGGAACTTCTCCCTGAGGTCAGAAGCCCACAGCTGGGGAAGCAGCTCAGCAGGGATGGTCTGCAGGCTGGGAGGCAAGCACAGCCCCAGCAGCCTTTGCTGCCTCAGCTGTGCACAACCACAGTACCTTTAAATGCAGGGTACATGGGCACAGTGTTGCTGGTGAGCAGGGCATTGTAGTGAGGCCTCTCTCCTTCTGTCATCAAGTCTAGAACAAAAAAAAAACCAATCAATGGGTTGATCTGTCTCTGCAAACATGACACTGCAGTGAGCTCAGCTCCACCTGCCTTTCTGTGATGGTTTGGGAGTTGCCCACCCCCACACTATGAAATCCCCCAGACTAGACTCAGGGGGCTGGAAGTTAAGGCCTGAAGCTCTGTTTACAGCTCAGCACAATGTACAAGCAGAGACAGACACAACAGACAGGAACAGTGACAGAGATGTACAAGGTAAAGGTGATACACAAACACAATTCCCCTCCCAGCAATCAGAGACCCCAGCCCCAGCAGGGGCTCCCAACCACCCTTCCACCTTCTCCCCACCCCTCTGCCTTACCCCAGGTTCTGCCTTATATGCAAGGTGAGTTTGGAGGCTGGGCCAGGGGGGTTAGAAGGAAAGTGGTTANAAGCCTATGAGTGCAGTAGACATCACCACTGCTTCCTTTTCACAGCCTATAATTTTCTCTGTTAAAATATTCCAATTAGCCTCAAACCAGCACACTTTCCAAACTGATGTGTGGCTAACTGCCAACTTCAGTCCCTCCCAACCAACCAACCTCAACCCAGCAGCAGCTGCACTTGTCTGGATCTGTGCTGCATCCAAACAGGGAGGGGATTCTACTCTGCTGAGACCCCCACCTGCAGCACTGCCTCCAGCTCTGGGACCTCAACACAAGAGAGACATAGACCTGCTGGAGAGGCTCCAGAGGAGGCCACCAGGATGCTCAGAGGGCTGGAGAGCCTGCCCTGTGGAGACGGGCTGAAGGAATTTGAGCTCTTCAGCCTGGAGAAGAGAAGCCTCCAGGCAGAGCTTCCTGCAGCCTTCCAGTGCCTGAAGGGTGTACAGGAGAGCTGGGGAGGACTGTTCAGAAGGGCCTGTGGGGACAGGCCAAGGGCAATGGTTTGGAAGTGGAGCAGGGCAGAGTTAGGTTGGACAGCAGGAGGAAGTTCTGCACTTGGGTGGGGAAAGCCTGGAACAGGCTGCCCAGGGAGGCCTTCCCCATTTGTGGAAACATTCAAGGTCAAACTTCTTGTGGCTACCTGTGCTAGTAGGAGGTGTCCCTGCTCCCTGATGGAGTTTTGGACAAGGTGACCTTAGAGGGTCCCTTCCAACCCACTGCATTCTGTGATTCTATTTACAGCAGACAAAGTTGTGTGAGATGAGACAATCTCCAGCTGCTGAAGTGCCCCAAATGTTCTTCTTTCTCACAGGCTGAAGCAGACAGAACCACAGCATCATTCAGGTTGGAAAGGACCCTCAGGATCACCCAGACCAACCACTGACCCTACTCTCTGCAAGGTTCACCCCTAAACCACATCCCCAAGCACCACATCCAAGCCACCTTTAAACCCCTCCATGGTTGGTGACTCCACCACCTCCTGGCAGCCTGTGCCAGTGCCTGACCACTCCTGCTAAGGAAACATCCTAGTGTGCAGCCTGACCCTGCCCTGCTGCAGTCTGAGGCCATTGCCTCCTGTTCTCTTGCTAGTTCCCTGTGAGCAGAGCCCAGCAGCAGCCTCTCCACAGCTCCTCTCAGGTAGCTGCAGAGAGCAGTGAGCTCTGCCATCAGCCTCCTCTTCTCCAAGCTAACCATCCCCAGCTCCTTCAGTCTCTCCTCATCAGATTTATTCCCCAGCCCTTCCCCAGCTCCCTTGCCCTCCTCTGCTCTCACTCCAGCCCCTCCACAGCTCTCTTGTGTTCAGGTGCCCAAAACTGGACCCAGCTCTTGAGCTGTGGCCTCACCAGTGCCCAGTACAGGGCACAATCCCCTCCCTGCTCCTGCTGGCCACAGCATTTCTAATACAGGCTTGTCCCAGGTTGGGAACTATAGTGTTAAAAACATCCTCTAGGGACTTGAAGATTGTTATTCAATGCCACAATTCTGCTATCTCTTCATAAGCTCAGGGCCAGCCCAGCTCCTTCTCCTTTCCTCCCTCTCCAGCCTTGTGCCAGGCAGGAGCTGCGTTATCAGGACAAACAGGTAAGGATAGGCCTGGTTTGGGGCCTCCAGAGGCTGTGCTTAGGCCTCTTGGATGGCAGAGGCATGGGGGGGAGGATTGGAGCACTGAGGATGATAGATTTAGTTTTGGGTTGGGAGAAAATTCAGGGGGCTGATGGATTCTGTATCTGCTTTGTCATTTCTGCCTGTAACTCTCCAAACACAGTCCTGGTTTTCACCAATCCGTTTGAGAGCTTCACTCTGTCTGCTCTTTAAACCCACGACAAGGCTCCATCCTCTGGGCAGTCAGCAGGACCTCTCCAGAAAAGCACAGCTGCTAGAGCACAGCTGCCTGCAGTCTCTGCTGCTGGCAGCTGGAGGCACAGCACTCACCTGGAGGAGCGAGGAAGCCGTAGGTCAGGCCAGGATGGCTGCTGTAGAACAAGCAGGTCTGGCTGTGGTTCAGGGGCACACGAGCATCCTTGTGCAGGCAGCTGGAGGCCTCTTCTGCAGCAGAAACCCACTGGTCCTGTGAACAAGGAGAGTGTCACTGCTGCAGGCACAGTGCCCTACAGCACTGCCCTCCCTCACAGTGCTTGGCTGCTGTTGCCTTCGGTTTGGTGAAGGGACTAAGTGAAGGAGTGGAGGAGTGGAGTGGAGGAGAGGAGGAGTGAAGCAAGGATTGTTCCTTTCTTGTAGGGCACAGCAAGGCCTCCATGCATGTCCTGTCACCTGGAAATGAAGTGAACAGGGCTGCAGCCTCTCAGCTGAGCTCAGAACAGTGTGTTCAGAGAGGACAACTGGAGCTGCCCACGAGAGACAACTGCTCTGCTGCAGAGGTACTTGCTCATGGAGTCAGAGAGTTCTTCTCCCTGGAGCAGCCTTCTAACATCATCCAGCCCAGCCAGCACCCAACCCCACCCTGGCCACCAAACCCTGTCCCACAGTGCCATGGCCACACCTTTCTTCAACACCCCCAGGGATGGGCACTCCACCACCTCTCTGGGCAGTCTGTGCCAGTCCCTGACCACTCTTGCAGCAAACAAATATTTCCTCATCTCCAACCTAACCCTGCCCTGGCACAATTTCAGGCCAGTTCCTCTCCTATCACCTGAGAAGAGCCCAACCCCACCTCAGTGCAGCCTCCTCTCAGGGAGCTGCAGAGAGCAAAGAGCTCTGCCCTCAGCCTCCTCTGCTCCACTCTGCACTCCCCCAGCTCCCTCAGCTGCTCCTCCCCAGCCCTGCTCTCCAGACCCTTCCCCAGCTCTGTTGCCCTTCTCTGACCTGCTCCAGCTCCTCAGTGTCCTTAGAGTGAGAGGCCCAAAGCTGAGCCCAGTGCTCAAGCTGTGGCCTCCCCAGTGCCCAGCACAGGGGCACAGTCACTTTCCTCTTCCTGTTGGCCACACTGTTGCTGATCCATGCCAGGCTGCTGGTGCCCTTCTTGGCCACCTGGGCACTGTTGGCTCATCTTAAGCTGCTGTCACCCAGCACCCCAGGGCTTTTCTGCTGAGCAGTTTCTGCCACTCTGCCCCAGGCCTGCAGCATCCATGGGGCTGTTGTTCATTCACTTCAGTAACCAGTGGCACCCAGATGTGCTGTTAGGCACAGTCTGTCCCCACTGCCCACACCTGTCACACTAACTGTGGCCTCACCACACCACCCTCAGCATATTTAGCATCAGATGAACCTTGTCAGAGTTCAGTTCAACTTCTCAGTACTTAAAACCTGCCACTGCCAGGTAACCACAACCCAAGCAGCCTCTCCTGCCCCACTGTGGCTTCTAAATTCCCTCTGAATGGGACAGTCCAGCCTGAAATGAACTCCACTTTCACCAACAAGATCAGTGCTCTGCATCTCCCTGTGCAGCACAGGATTCAGAACAGCAGATTGATCTCCACCAAACCATTTCCCTCCTTGCCTGCCACAATGAGGATGACAGCTCCTACCAGGGACACCTCCCACCAGCACAGGCTGCTCAAGGCCTTATCCAGCCTGGCCTTGAACACCTCCAGGCAGGGGCAGCCACAGCCTCCCTGGGCAACCTGTGCCAGTGTCTCACCATCCTCACTCTCAAGAATTTCTTCCTCATCTCCACTCTAACTCTCCCAGCTCAAAGCCATTGTTCCTTGTTCTGTCACTCCCAGCCCTTGTCAAAAGTCCCTACCCAGCTCTCCTGGAGCTCCTTCAGGTACTGGAAGGCTGCTCTGAGGTCTGCCTGCAGCCTTCTTTTCTCCAGGCTGAACAGCTCCAATTTTCTCAGCCTGTCCCCATAGCAGAGGTTCTGCAGCCCTCTGATCATCTTCATGGTCCCCTCTAGGACCCTCTCCAGCAGCTCCAGGTCCTTCTTGTGCTGGGTTGCCCAGAGCTGGAGGCAGTGCTGCAGGTGAGGGCTGAGCAGAGCAGAGCAGAGGGGGAGAATCCCCTCCCTGTGCTGCTGCTCTCCCTGCTCTGCCTGCAGCCCAGGACAACATCAGGAGCAGACTTAGGAAGCATTCAGGAATAGTTGACATTGGAGCTTTTTACCTCTCATGGTGGCTCCTAAGGTGTCCTGCTGCCCTTACCTGCTTGTGGATGGTGTAAGCACTCCAGAGGGCCATGCCATAGAGCTGGCTGTAGGCACTCAGGTAGCGGGGGTGGTGCAGCAGGCAGTAGCTGAGGCTCTGCTGCAGGAGTCGGGGCCGGCCGTAGGGCACTGCCAGCTGCTCTATCTTCTCAGCTGCAGGAGAAAGAGTGCTGGGCAGGGCTGCTTGGAGAGCACCTTCCACTGCTGTGCAGCTCCCCAGTGCAGAGCAGGCTCAGCCATGGAGCCCCAGGCAGCCACTCTTCAGTGAGGCACCAAAGCAAACCACTGAGCCAGGCTGAAGCAATCATTTAAGGTTCAGTGGACAAATGGGATTTAACCCAAAGCCCCCAAGGTGAGGCTGGACAGGGCTCTGAGCAGCCTCCTCTAGTGGAGGGTGCCCCTGCTCACTGCAGGGGGTTGGACTGGGTGACCTTTGGAGGTCCCTTCCAACCCAAACCATTCTATGAAGTTACTACTACTAAGAGCAGCATTCAGCCAGGTCTTACAGATAGCCCGAGCCCAAGTCCTGCTGTTTCAGAGTGTAGGTTAACAGCCTCTAGGTTCCTGTTTCCACAACATGGAATCAAAATAGGTTCTGCTGCTGGCCTTGCCCTGTTTCTTCAAAGCTGAGGTCAGCATCCAGCTGCACCTCAGCAGAGCCTGTCTCAGTGAGCCCACCCAGGTGCTTAGGCCAGAGTATCTCCTACTGAACCTGACTGCACTTTGCTGCTGTCCTGCCAGGCCAATAGGCCTAAACCATCTCCTGGCCTGCCCCACCCTGATGCTGAGGGGGGAAACAAGGGCAGGAGGAAAACAAAGGCTTGGGCCACTGTGTGCCCTCCCAAAGTGACAAACAGGTACCCACAGGGGTTGGTGCCCTTGTGAGTGTCCTGCCCAGGCAAGGGTAAGCAAGCCCTGGGCTCACCTAATCTGGGCAGCTTGGCAAATGCCATCTGATTGGTGAACCTCTGTGCCCAAAGGAGCCTTTGCACTTGGGCACAGCATACAAATGGAGCTAAGCTGCAAGCAGTCTGCTCTGCCTCACTGCTCTGCCCTGCATTCTGCTCTGCTCAGACAACCTGCTCTGCCTCACTGCTCTGCTCCATGTTCTGCTCTGCCTCACTGCACTGCTCCATGTTCTGCTCTGCTCTGCTCCATGTTCTGCTCTGCTCCATGTTCTGATCCCTGCCAGGATGCCTTTGGCTTTCTTGCCCACCTGGGCACTGCTGGCTCATGTTCAGCCACTTGTCCATTACCACTCCCAGGTCCCCTTCTGCAGGCAGTTTCCAGCCACACTGCCCCAGGCCTATAGTGGTGCTTGGGGTTGTTGTGGGCCAAGTGCAGGGCCTGGCCCTGCTGAAGCTCATCCTGTTAGCATTGGCCATGGATCCAACCTGTCCAGGTCTCCCTGCAGAGCCTCCCTGCCCTGGTGCAGCTCAACCCTTCAGCTAACCTGGTGTGCTCTGTGACCTCACTGCTGGGCCACTCTGTGTCCTTACCAAGGGCATCAGTCAGGATGTTAAACAGCAGTGGTCCCTGTGCCAGCTGGATTCAACTCCAGTGAGCACCAGCCTTTGGGCCTGTCCATCCAGCAGTGCTTTACCCAGCAGTGGTGCTCAGCCAAGGCAGGTTTGCCATGAGAAGAGAAGCAAGGTGTCCCCCAGCCTCACTCTAACAGCCCAGTCACCTGGACTTCAGCTTTTCAGGTACCACACCAAGGGCTCCATCCCACTCTGAGTCAGGGTTGTCACCACTTGCTCACTGCCCTACCTGCCTCATGTCCCACATCAGTTATTTTGGTTTCTGAGTCCCCAGCAGCTTTACAGCCTCACAACCTGCAGCTCAGACTTGGTGTGCATGTAACCAGAGAATGGGAACAAAGCAAAAGGAAGCCAAGCATCAGCCCCAGGCCATGGCAGAGCTCCTGTGCTTCACTGGGAGATGCTGCCACTGTGTGCTCAGTGTTGCAGGGATTTCTATCAGAGTTCTCCCCACACACTGATTTCTCCTCCCACTCTGGAATGCTCCTTACTGCTGTGCTAGAAAATTCTCTAATATCAGATGGTGCATGTGCCAGGAAGTTCCAGAATCATAGAGGGGTAAGGGTTGGAAAGGACCCCCAGAGATCATCAACTCCAACCTCTCCTGCCAAAGCAGCACAGCCAGGGCAGGGCACACAGGAGGACCTGTGTCCAGATGGGGCTTGAAATTCTCCAGAGGAGACTCCACAGCCTCTCTGGGCAGCCTGCTCCAGGCCTCCAGCACCCTCACACCAAACAACTTTCTCCTCATCTTCCAGTTTGTGTCCACTGCTCCTTGTCCTACCCCAGGACAGCACTGCAGAGAGCCTGGCCCCTGCTTCTTGCCCCCCAGCCCTCAGGGATTTGGAACCATTGCTCAGATCCCCTCTCAGCCTTCTCCTCTGCAGGCTGCCCAGCCCCAGGGCTCTCAGCCTCTCCTCCTCACACAGCTGTGCCAGGCCCTTCAGCATCAGACTCCCTTGGACTCTCTCCAGCAGAGCCCTTTCCCTCTTGAACTGAGCAGCCCAGAACTGGACACAGTACTCCAGATGTGGTCTCACCAGGGCAGAGCAGAGGAAGAAGGAGACCCTCCCTTGTCCTGCTGCCCACACTCTTGTTGATGCCCCCTGGATGGGACATGTGCACCTGAGAGCAAATGGTTCAGCAGGACTCTCCCTCAGAACTTCAGCACCAGAGACCCAGCAGGCATTTCAAAGCCTTTTCTCCTCGTGTAGCTGGGAGCTGCTCAGCAGCTGGGACACCAAACACTGCCTTCTGCACAGCTCTCACAGTGGTTACAGCTGCAGCTGACAGTGCACAGCTCTTACCTTCTGCCTGGGTGAAATCCAAACGCTGAGCGAAATCCCGAACTGGCAACCCCTGCAATCACACAGCACAGGCACTGAGATGCTGCTAACAGCTCTACAAAGCATGCTGTGAGCCACTACTACACCTCAAAGCACTGAGTAACACTTGCCCACACACACACACACCTCACTGACATGTCCTGGACAGGGCTTATGGAGAACTTGCAGAAACAAATTGGTTCTGCCACAAGCAAATCCACAGCCTGGAAAGCCACAACCCAAAGATGTTCACAGGAGGGGAATTTCCACAGAACCAAGTGGAGCAAGCAAGAGCTAACTGCTTGCTGCATCACAGCTTGCTTCTGTGGTGGCTCTTCAGAGCTGAGTGTGACTTTACACAAGCAAACTGCAAAAAAACAAACACAGGCTGGTACCCACTGGGCTCAAGGCAGGACTTGATTGTACAAGCAGCAGTAGGGGACTGCAAGGTACAGACGAGCACTGGAGAAGGCAGAGCTCCACTCCTGAGTCCATCCCAGCTGCCTGCTTCCACAGCCTGGGCCCTGCAGCACTCACCCATGCCTGGCAGGAGCAGCCAGGGCTGGCTGAGAAGGCTCTCTGTGCCAGCACAGGGCACTCAGAAGGGTGGCTTCTCTCCTTGGGGTGCTGGGGGATGTACACAGGATTCCTCAACAGATGGTTTAGGCATCCATGAGTTCCATTGTTTGGGGCTGGTTTCAAACCAAGCAGATCTGTGAAAGCATTCAGGTGGTATTAACAGGATCCCAGAACCCATCCAGCTGGCAGAGCCCTCTGAGCTCACCCAGTCCAACCCCCACCCAGCACTGCAGGTTCAGCACCAAACCATGGCCCTGAGCACAGCTCCACACTGCTGGCACACCCCCAGGGATGGGCACTGCAGCACTGCCCTGGGTAGCCTCTGACAATGTCTGAGAACCCTTAAAGAGGAACAAACATTTCTGAGCTCCAGCCTGAGCCTCCCCTGGGGCAGCTTGGAACCATTTCCTCTGCTGCTGTCCCTTGGCACCCAGCAGCAGAGGCTGCCCCCTCCTCGCTCCAACCTCCCTGCAGGCAGCTGCAGAGAGCAAAGAGCTCTGCCCTCAGCCTCCTCTGCTCCAGCTGCACACCCCCAGCTCCCTCAGCTGCTCCTCCCCAGCCCTGTTCTCCAGACCCTTCTCCAGCCTCCTTGCTCTTCTCTGGTCAGCTCCAGTGTCAGACCCTCAACAGCATCTCCCTCAGAACCAAACAGCTTTTAATCTGTCCAAATCAACAGCAAGTCCTGAGGACAAATTTCTAAGGACACTTAAACATCTCTCATTAGAAGCCATCCAAAGCCATTATGTGAGTGCCCAAAGGATGTTCCCATCAGTGGTACTCACCACACATTAAATTGTACACTTCAATGTTTTCAAATGGATCCACTCGAGTGCGAGACTTGAATCCTGGTCCGAAGCCAATGAAGATAGCCTAGGATTGACAGAGACAAGCTCAGGGGAACTCTGGCTTTGACTAATGAAATGGAAAATATCTTCACACACAGAGGGCATTGTCTTCCAAGAACTTAATTCTGCCAAAAAAGTCTGAAGCAAGAGGGGAAAAAAAGGAAATGTCTAAAAATGATTGGTATCAAGTGCTGAGAGTGACCCTGGAAACTCACTGCTGCCTTTCAAAAATTGTCTTATCTGCTTTTGAAGAGGTTGGACTCATTTTCTTCAGTGCTTGAAGAGTTTTAGTGGACATGTTGAGCCAAATTAACCATCAGCCTTTGTGCCCTGGAAACAGTTTGGGAGCTCTGAAGTGAAGGCTGTGCAAGCAGCTGCTGGCAGTGGCTCCAGGCTGCTGTGCCTGGTTTGCAGCTGTTCTCCTTGCACCATTTCCTGAGCTGCACTGGCAGGAGCTGTTGTGGAAGCTTGCAGTGAACCTGAGCCCAGAGTGCAGCCAACTCACACAACTCTTTCCTTCTGCTGGCTCTTCTTCTGCTGCAGTTCCCCAACCTACTTGGGGCTGCAGCCTTGCAAGGTTTGCTCTGGCAGAGAGCAGCCTTTGCTGCAGGAGAAGAGCAAGGAGCCAAGGGCAGCAAATGCTTGCACTGCTGCCCAGAGAATGGCTTCAAACCCATCCTAAGATATCCAGCTTGGTTTCAGTGGAGTGAAATGGGTGGCACCCCTCTGTGGCACCTTGGCACTAAGTGATGGCTGCTTTGCACCCTGCAGCATCTTTCTGGGTAAGATCTGGGAGCTCTTTGCAAGCCATGCAACTGCCTCACATTTCACAGCTGTGTGGCAGAAAAAGAGTCTGAAAACTCTGACTGCTGCTGAGACTAAAGCTCCACACAAGCTGCCATCCTGCAGCTCTTGATATTCCAGCCTGCAGGCTAACATTTCCTCAACAGGCCTAACTGGAAGCAGATGAGGCAGGAGCATGCTGCCAGCCTTCTGATGTAGGAGGGCATCAGGGAGCATGAAATCCATTGCTGCAACATGAGCCACGGAAGGATAAACTCTTCTTAGGCAACCCAGAGACTGGGCCAAGCTTACAGAGCAGGGCACTGGCTGGCTAGGAACAACTTTGCTTGCCAGGGCCTGTGTGGCACAGTGAACAAGAGGCCAAACATGAGCAGTGGCATGCCCTGGCAGCAAAGGTCACAGCACCCCATGGTGTACTGAGCTCAGGCAGCAGGTTGAGGGAAGGGATGATCTCTCTCTGCTCTTCTGTCGGCTGCTGCACCTCTCACGGAAGGAAGGGATCCATGAACAGCCACTGCAGATCCAGGAGTGTCCCCAGGGTGGCTGAGGGTTGAAGCCATTGGCCTCGGGGGAACAGAGCATTCTGAGCATGGAGAATCACAGTCACAGAGTGTAAGAGGCTGGAAGGGACCTCCAAAGCTCATCCAGTCCAACCCCTGTCAGAGCAGCAGCACCCAGAGCAGATCACACACAACACATCCAGGCAGCTCTGCAATAGCTCCACAGAGGGAGACTCCACAGCCCCCCTGGGCAGCCTGTGCCAGGTTTCTGTCACCCTCACAGGCAAAAAATTCCTCCTCATGTTTCCATGGCACTTCCTATGGCTCAGCTTCCACCACTGCCCTGTGCTGTCAGTGGGCATCACCCAGCAGAGCCTGGTTCCAGCCTCTGGCACTCACCTTTATGTTTTTATAAACACTGCTGAGGTCACCTCTCAGTCTCTCCTCTCCCAGCTCCCAGCCCCAGCTCCCTCAGGTTCTCCTCCTACCAGAGCTGTTCCATTCCCTTCAGCATCTCTGTGGCTCTGTGCTGGACTCTCTCCAGCAGTTCTGTCTCCCTCTTGAACTGGGGAGCCCAGAACTGGACACAGGACTCCAGATGTGGCCTCAGCAGGGCAGAGCAGAGGGGCAGGAGAACCTCTCTGCCCTACTCACCACAGCCCTTCTAACCCAGCCCAGGATGGCATTGCCCCTCCTGGCCCCCACAGCACATTGCTGCCTCATGGGCACCCTCCCACCCACCAGCACCCCCAGGTCCTTTTCCCCTTCACTGCTCTCCAGCAGCTCAGTCCCCAACCCACCCTGACCCCTGGGGTTGTTGTTTCCCAGGTGCCAGACTCTGCCCCTGCCCTTGCTGAATTCCATTCCATTTCTCCCTGCCCACCCCTCCAGCCTGGCCAGGTCTGGCTGAATGGCAGCACAGCCTGAGGGCTCTCAGCCACTGCACCCAGCTCTGTGCCAGCAGCAAACTTGCTGGCAGTGCCTCTGTGCCCTCAGCCAGGTCATGGATGAACATTGAACAGAACTGCTCCCAGTACTGACCCCTGAGGGACTCTGCCAGTCACAGCCTCCAGCTGGACTCCATCCCACTGATCACAGCTCTTTGGCTTCTTCCCTTCAGCCAGTTCCCAACCCCTCACCCCCTGCCCACCCAGGTAGGCCACACTGCCTCAGGTCAGCTGTGGGGATGCTGTGGCAGACAGGGCCAAATGCTGTACTGAAATCAAGATGAACCACACCCACTGCTCTGCCATCATCAATCCACCTGCTGATGTCCTCATCAAAGGCTGCCAGGTTGGTCAAACATGACCTCCCCTTGGTCAAACCCTGCTGGCTGCTCCTAATGCCCCTCCTGTCCTTGATATGCTTAAGGACAGCACTGAGGATAAATTTCTCCATCCCCTTTCTGGGGCTGGAGGTGAGGCTGACAGGTCTACAGTTACCTGTGTCCTCCTTTTCACCCTTTTTGCAGACTGCAGTGATGTTTGCCCTCCTCCAGCCCCTAGGCAGTGCTCCTGCCCCCCATGTCTTACTGAAGATGGTAGAGTGCTCTGGCAGTGCCCTGTGCCAGCTCCCTCAGCACCCATGGGTGATGCCATTGGGAGCCATGGACTTACGGATGTGCAGATTACTCAACTGTTCCTTAACCCAGACCTCATCAACCAGAGAAGACTCCTCTGTCATGCTTTCCCCTGGGGCCTCACAAGACACAGACTGCTTGAGGCAGGCCTAAGGGCAGTGCCCCTAACTACAACAGCAACAGGGAGGTAGGGCCACACTCCTCAGCACTGCCCAGCAGGAGGCCGAGGCCATACAGGCAGAAACACAAAAGCATTTCCAACCACATAAGGCCTAAAGTAACTGCAGCTGACTCAGCTTTGAGATGGAGGTGACCTTCCAGTGTGAATTCCCAGGAGCTCTACAATTACTGTATTTGAGGGGTTTGGTTAGGTTCCTTTTCCTGCTTTTAATGGCCCAACAAAGCAACTTGGCACAGCTTGATCCCCTTACCAGCAGGGTGGAACCCCTGGGGCAAGGCTTGCTGGGGTTCTGCTCAGCTCTTGCAACAGCTGGATCCCAGCCTGTGCTGAAGCTGCAGTCCTGCCAATGCCTGATTTCTTTAATTGTAGGTGGAATTGTGACACATTCTCCAGACAAAACACTCTCTCAGTGCTGAGCAAGCACATTTAGAAAGAGGAGGAGCTAAAAGCAAGAGCTGCAGCAGTTTGCACTCACCTGCATACTGGGGAGGTGATTGTCTGAGCCATGGAATCCACCTGTGCACCTTTTAATCTCACCTGGTTTCCTGTTACAGAGGCACAGCTTTAACATCTCACACGTCACAAAGCACCCCAGGTCAAAGCTGTTCAGGGATGCATTCCCTGTTTACACAGTTACACATTCTTAGAGGCTTCTCCATAGGGAACAGAAGACTCTAAGCTCTGGAGAGAATGTCCTTAAATCCCCAGTGTGGATTTCCTCTGCAGTTCTTGTGTCTTTAGGATTCTGGACTCACCTAGAACTGACAC
>VWYK01087304.1:0-26061 GCA_013399775.1 Semnornis frantzii
ACCTCCCTCAATCTACTGGACATTAATTTTTAGGAACAATACTGCCTATCCAATAGGGAACTGTAGATGAAAAGCCACTGCTGCACCATGTGCTGTGCAAGTAGAGCACACTGGCTTTACAGAACTGTTCCTAAAAACACCAATAAATACTTTTTTCCTTCTTAAAAAAGCCCCTCATTTTTTCACAGAATCCACTTTTACAAAAGCTGAAAGGGAACTCCAATATTAGAGTCTGTTGCTGTGGACAGAAGATTTTGCACTCCTGAGGTATCTAACTCCAAGAATTTCTTCACTAGAATTCTGACACAGGCAGGCTGTTCAAGCCTTGATGCAGTAAGCAGAGATGCTGCTTCTCCCTGGGTTAGGCACTGGAATAGCCACTCCAGGAGCCTCAACAAGACTGAGCATAAAGGAGGCTGGTCCTGAGGCTGCCAGGCTGCCACCAGGCATTCCCAAGGTAGAAAGCCCACTGGCAGGGCTGAACTGTGGCTCCTCTGTCAAGGCTTCATGACCCTTATATTAGGACTAAATATTCCTGTTTGATAGAGAGGGATAGGAGCAGCAAACACTGTATGCTCTGCTGCACAGGGAGGGCTCTCTGGGTCACCTGTACTGGCTACTTGCAGGTGCCCTAACTCCGTGAGCTGAGTGCCCACTCACCTCTGCAGTGCCCAGCAGCCAAAGGCCTCCCATGAACTAAGTAAATGTCATTCTCTGGCCCTCACCAGACAAGTCAACCTGCCAGGGGAGAGGCTGGCACCAGTACAATGCAGGAGATCTGCCTCCTTTTCCCCTCGCAAAGGCAGAGGTGCTCATTACCTCATATTTTCTAGTGTTTTTTCCAAGTGCAGCCTCACATTTTGAAACACTTCTGTCTTCTGCTTTGGAAAATGAGCTGAATAAACCTTGTAGTCAGGATATATCTCCTGAAGCTCGACTTTAATTTATCCTGTTTTCAGTTTCACTCCTTGTTACTGCACAAAATAATATTTCATGAGCTAATGTGGCTTTTGCCTTCCTGACTCACAACGGATACAGTGTGAGCACAGGAATCCTGTTAGGAAGAAGGCACTGTTAAGATTTTTTTTATCATACTGGTTCTTAGGACACAGACCTGCTTTCAAAAGAGCAGATTGAGAGGAGATCTTCTCAGTGCTTTTCAATACCTAAAGGATGAAGGGAAAGAAGATGGGGCCAGACTCTTCTCAGTGACGCCTAGTGAGAGGACAAGAGGCAATGGGCACAAACCAGAATCAGGGAGTTCTACCTAAGAGAGTGAAAACTTCTTTACTGTGAGGGTGATGGAGCACAGGGAGAGGCTGCCCAGAGAGGCTCTGGAGTCTCTTTTTAGGGAGAAATTGTAAACCCATCTGGACATTGTAATCCTGGGCAGCTTGCTCTGGGTAAAGCTGCTTTAGCAGAGGGGCTGAAACAGGTGATTCCCGCAGGCCTCTTCCCATCATGCTGGCATTCTGCAATTTTGCTACTTGTTTGCTGGGATTTTTTTTTTTAATGGCTATTTCTTATTTATGACTTGGGAATTGTGTCTCATTTTACTTGTTTTGTCTTGGTTTGGTTTTCAGGGTTTGTTAATAACCAGGAAATAAGCCATTATCACTACTTGCAATTGCATTGGAGAAGCTCTTTTCAAATTCACAATGAGCAAATGCAAAATTGATTATAAAATATATTTTAAATTACAAGGGGGAAAAAAAATACAGCTGTAAGACTGTAAACTGTTTAAAGCAGGGCTGTAAAAAATGAGTTCAAATACCAAGTGGAAATCCAACAGCTCTACTCCTGGAACCCCTTACTCAGCTGGCTATCACTTCCGCACGTTCTGTCTGCAACTTGGAAAGTCTTTGTACAGGAAAATAAGGAAGATGTCTTCCCAAAGTGAAATTTAAAGGCTTCTCTATTGTAGTTAACAGCAAATCACAGTAATTCCTCTACTATTCATTGTAATAATGATATTAATCAAGCTGCTCCCTGGATACTCCTGTAGATGTAATGTGTAATTCTATGGAAGCTCCTTTGTAATTTAGCCTCAATTAATGTTCACTTCTTGCAAAGTGTTATGGGAAAAATATATTTGTGGACTTCATATAGGATCTTATTCTTCTACTGTGAAAGAGGCTGGGCAGATAAAGTGCATGCTGGAACACAATTCAGGTGTAATGAGTAAATGCAGTTGTATGTAGAGTGCACTTAACAACCTCATGGTGTAAAAACACAAGGCACTCAGAGCTGTTCTGTCTTCAATGGCTTAATCAAGAGAGACAGACACTGCTGTTGTGGTTGGGATTAATGGAACCCTTCAATGTCCTCATTACATTTAAGACACTTGTGGCAGAGAAGTAATAATAACACTTCACATATATATTGCATTTCTCCTTGTGATGGTTTGGGAGTTACCCCACACACACACACCCCCAGACTAGACTCAGCCAGCTGGAAGTTAAGGAATGAAGCTTTATATTCACAGCCTAGCACAATATGCAAGCAGATATTTACAATGTACCACAAATATTTACAGAAATATCCAAGTTAAAGTTAATACAGAAACACAACACCCCTCCCAGAAATCAGAGTCACTGGGAGGGGCTCCCAACCACCCTTCCACCTTCCTTCCACCCCCTACTCATCCCAGAATCTGCCTTATGTGCCCACAAATATTTACAGAAATATCCAAGTTAAAGTTAATACAGAAACACAACACCCCTCCCAGAAATCAGAGTCACTGGGAGGGGCTCCCAACCACCCTTCCACCTTCCTTCCACCCCCTACTGATTCCAGAATCTGCCTTATGTGCAAGGTGAGATGGGAAGATCAGCAAGGGGGGGTTAGAAACATAATGATTGGTTGGGTAACACAGATCCAAGCAGAAGAGAAACAGACTCTGAGAGACCCCAACAGACTGACTGACTTATCTATGTTTGTATCCTTGCTTTTGTATGTCTCAGCAAGCCTATGAGTGAAGTAGACATCACTACTGTTTGCTTTTCACAGCCCATAATCTATTTTTTCTCATTAAAATATTCCAATCAGTCTCAAAACAGCATAACCTTTTCTCAAGCATCTCCAAGCCTTGTGGGAGCATTTATGCTTAGTTCAAGGATGGTATGAGGAGGATGGGGCGAGGACAAAAGGTAACAGGCACAAACTTGAATGTAGGAAGTTCCAACTAAACACGAGAAGGAATTTCTTTACTTGGTGGATTGCAGAGCACTGGACAAGGTTGCCCAGAGAGGTGTTGGAGTCTCCATCTCTAGAGTCATTTAAAGCCCACCTGGACACCACCCTCTGCAACCTGCCCTAGGTGAACCTGCTCTGGCAGGGGACTGGACCAGATGATCTCCAGAGGTCCATTTCAACCCCTCTCATTCTGCAATGCCTGAATGGGGTATGAATGTCCATCTCTGTGGAGTAACTCTCTTCTTCCTGACCCAGATAAGAGGAGAATCTCCTGTGAGACCCCTGGGAGAGGTCCTCACATGCCCTTGCCTGCAGCTCAGCTGCCCAGGTGATGGGCTTGTTTGCTTTCCTTGAGACCTCTTATTGAATGATTTCCTGTGGTCCTAGCCCTGTGAAGCAGGCCTCTTTTTTACCATCCCATTTTTACTTGTCCTCTTCAGGAGATGATTCTGTTTATTTGGCATGGTGGTGTTTGGTTGGTGGTTGGATTTAATGATCTAGCTTTGGGGTAGTCCCTTTGCTGATATTCCATATTTTCACCTGCATTACAGGCAGATTTCTGCTGCTCAAGCTCTGCCTTACTTCACAGGAAGAGTCTGCTAAAGAAGCCATGCAGCCTAGAATGCTTGTCTTAGGGGAAAGCAAATAGAAGGACAGAGAGAAAGACAGGAAAAGGCTACTGCGCTTATTTTTGTTGGATTTTCAGTGACACAGAGACATCACTGACCTGTGGCCTACCTCCTCAGATCATCCAATTAGCAACTGCTCAGAGCTTTGGACAGATTTTTCCCCAGCTCTTCTGCAGCAGAAGCAATTACTACTCCTGCACAAAACCTGGATCACCTGCAGGTCCAGGATTTCACTTTGCCTGGTGAAAACTGACCACTTATTTCTCAAAAGTCCTTCAGTTTATCAACTGCTATTGTGCTGCCTTTAATTCCCCTCCTCATTTGTTAAAAGTCCAGCTTACTCCTGCTGTCTAAAACATGGAGGGTGTTCAGTCAGTCCCTTTTCTGCTGCATGGGCTAGGAGAATGACTGGGCAGTGCTTTCAGCAGAAGGCTTTGCATGGCTGGGGAACTGCAGCTCTGCTGGGAGCTAATTAATCTATCCCTTTCTCCCCGCTCACATTGTATGATCCTTTACTTGTTGCTGCAAAAGTTAGAGAAAATGAATAGTAGGAAGAGACCCTAAGGATTTGACTTTTTCTCCCTCAAGCTGTAGATCTTTTCTTTGCGTGCCTGGTGAGGACTAGATAATGTCCAAGCCCTTATTCAGAAGAGAGGAAGATGAGCTTTGCTTACTGTTAAAGAGGGTAGGACCTCTGCAGTCCCCAGTAGAGAAAGAACATGGATCTGATGGAGCAGGTCCAGAGCAGGGCCACAAAGTTGATCAGGGCTCTGAAGCACCTCTCCTACAAAGACAGGCTGTGAGAGTTGGGGTTATTCAGCCTGCAGGAGAGCTTTAGGGAGACATTGGAGCAGCCTTCTAGAATCTGAATACAGGAATACAGGAGAGATGGAGAGGGACTGGTTATAAGGGCTTGTAGCACTAGGACAAGGGCCAATGGTATCAAACTAAAGCAGGGGAGGTTTAGATTGGACATTATGGAGAAGTTCTTCACTATGAGAGTGGCTGAACACTGGAACAGGTTGCCCAGGGAGCTGGTGGAGGCCCCATCCCTGCAGATATTCAAGGTCAGGCTTGATGGGGCTCTGAGCAGCCTGATCTAGTTGGGGATGTCCCTGCATACTATGGGGTTGGGGGGTGGGGGTGGGTAGACTAGATGACATTTAAAAGTCCTTTCCAACTTGATGCATTCTATGAGTCTGTGACTTTAGAGCTGCTGTGAACAAAGAATGCTACAAAGCCCACCCTGAGGTGCAACACTCATCCCAGCATTCTTTTAAGGCTGCCATTGCCCCTTATTTCCTTTACCAACATGAAATTGTGCTGCTCCCTTTCTGCCCCTAGCTTTCCTTTTTTTGCTTATCTGACTCTTTAGTCTTGCTTGCCACCTTCTGCTGGTCAGACTGCTGCTTGAAGCACGAGCTCCTGACCTTGTACCTCACACAAACACCTTTATACTATTAATTAGCTTTGCCTCCAAGCTCTACTATTCACAGTCCAGGCAACAGAGACGCATCTAAGAGAGACACCAGTGAAGAGTGGGAAGCTGGGAGGTCCAGCTCCGTGTTTGTTTTGCAGGTCAAATATCTTCCATTACTTTTTTATGCTTTGGAAAGCTTTGAAATCCTTGGATTAAAGGAGCTGTGCAAGTATATGGTGCAGTTAATTATATTACCTTTGCAATCAGTCCATGAAAGAGAAACCCTTGAACCACAGCTGTATTGTTCTGAGCACCACAGCCTGTGGATGTCTTCCTTTGAATTTTATTCCATGCCAACCAGTGGTAATAGGCTCTCTCTGTATCCAAAACTCCTGCAGTCTTTTTCAGCCTCTCCTGGCCAGCAGCCCATCAACCACTTCACAAACAAACATATATTTCTCTCTCTATTTATTTCTCTCTCCTTTTTTTTTTTATAATTTTTTTTTATCCCACTGTGCAAGCAATTAGCTATTGAATCCTTAATAAGTCAACCTACACCAGCCCACATGATTATTTTGCTCCTAATCAATTTATTCAGCTTACGTAGAGAGATTTATCATATTTACAATATCACAGCTATTTGTGTAGGAGTTATAAAAGGTAAGAAGTAATTTTAGGGAAAGAAAAATCCAATTGTAGGTTTGTGCTGGTTTTGTCAAGCTTCAGTATGGGGAGGGGGGGAAGGAGGTGTTCATTTCACCATCCAAGAAGGGAAATTTTGTTTTTTAGGCAGCAGAGTTCAGATCCACCAAAGAAGAATCAGAGATGTGCAACTAAACACGCAGCAAATCGTTTGGCAAAGTTCAGTCAGACTTTTGCTAACTCTCATGTTCTGCAAGCATCTTCTTTTGGTTTACCACTATGCCTTGGAGGTGGACTTCAACCTCCACTGTTATCACTTTAAAGTTAATATATTATCACAAAGGGAGGGGAGGGGAAACCACAAAAGGCTCGGTGAGTTAGATTAGACAGGTCGAATATTTGTACAAAGTGACTTCTAAATATCTCCACTGCTATAGCCTGAAGTCCCCACAGGCTGTGGACACAGTTGGGCATCCACCTAGCTGTATCTTCAAGTTCCCCAGGTCCCTCATCTCTTGCTGTTTGTGCTTGGTGAATACTTTGGATCCAGGCAACTATCCAGCTCTACTCAAGATTTGCCTGCAAATCAAATTAATAACTTCCTTGGCCTGCAGTGAAAAAGGACAATAATTCTTTCTCAGCTGGTTTGGTTTTGCTATTATTAGGATTTATTGGCATCACAGTAGTATTAAGAGACCCAGCTGAGGCTCCTGGACTGAACCTCTCCTGCAGTCTCTCAACTCGCCACCCTCACTCCTGATATTTTTACATCATAAATAAGGTGGCTCCAAGTTGAGAACATTGTGCATGGTATTATCCCAACACGTGACTGTCACATCATCATCCTGCCATAAAAGCAAGGGCTGTGCAGGCACCACACAGGGGTGATGGAAGCAAATAATGCACACAAACCATTCCAAACTATCCTTTGTCTATGAAACTGCAGGGTCCGACAAGGTTAATTCCAGACTGGCTCAGGAGAAAGCTATGAGCTCTGAGACTTGTACATCAAGAAGCTTGACTTCTGCCATAGCTTCCACAGGTGAGCTGCTGCATGTGCTTTGTTTCCTTTCTGAGGGGAAAAAAAAATTCTTAGAGATTCAAGAGCAAGATGCTTTCCTTCCAGGTGCTTCTCCTCTAGTCAATCCTTCTTTCTCCAGAGAAAAAAATCCCAGGTTCGGGTCTCCACAAAGACTTGCTGCAGCAAAGCCACTGCTAACAGACCTGGAAGGTTTGAGTTCTTTTAACAATTCCATTATATTGCAATGGTTTGAAACTAGGGCAGGGTAGCTCTAGATTGGACATTAGGAAGAAGCTCTTTACTATGAGGGTGGTGGAATCACTGGAACAGGTTACCCAGGCAGGTGATGGGAGCCCCATCCCTGCAGACATTCTAGAGCAGGCTTGATGGAGCTCTGTGCAACTGATCTAGTTGGGGATGTCCCTGCTGACTGCAGGGGAGCTGAACTAGATGCCATTTAAAGGTCCCTCCCAACCCAGTGCTTTCTATCATTCTATGACTTTCTTCATCTGAATATTGGTTTCTCCAGAAGGTCAGAATGGGTCAGCTCAGCAAAGAGCACAGATGAAGGCTGTTAGCCAAGATGTGCAAGGGTTGAAACCAAATGTAAACACAGTCAGTATAGATCAAATCCAGTTCTGCAGATGCAAAACTGACCAGATTGGTATTTCTCACAGTGAACACCAGTAAACTGCACAGCCTGGCATTACCAAGGGCTTCATTATAGCATCAAGTATTGATTCCTCAGTAGCTGCATTGGACAACTGTTTGTTGATAGTTCTCCTTTAAGGAATAAAGCTCACTCAGTCCTCTTTGATGTCTTTCTTCTGGTGCTGAGAAGGAAATCCTGTTGGTGCAGCCATACTTGGTCATGTCTTTCCATATGGGTAGGTTGACAAGTGCTGCAATGCCTAGACTGAGCTGCCTCTTCTAGCCTGGACATTTCTCTTGCTGTTTTGCTGAAGGACATGGAGAGAGGCTCCAAAAGATTGTCTAACCATTCTCTTTTGCATTTTACTATTTAACCTATCTGAGTTTGCAATAACACAGCTTGTCAGTGCTGTCACAAGACGTGTTCCTCTATAACTAAGCACAGCCTCCTCTCAGGTTTCAGAGCTCTGCTTTTGATGAAGTTGTGTTCAAAGGGAGGTCTAAACTGCTTGAAGATGCCCATAAAAGCCACCTGTTTCTCTGTGACTCTGTATACCTCACCACATCAATTTAGAAACACTCTTCTGTAGGATAAAGTTCTCTTTCAACTTGTTTCCACACTTGCTCATACAGCTTGGAGCCACACCTTTAATACAGGGAGCTTCAGAAAAACAGAGGGGAAAAATCCAAGAATTACAGAAGGGATCTTGAAACTGAGGAATGGATGCTTGTGAACTGTTGGAAACAGAAGAGAAAAGAAGGAGAAACGAGCTCTCGGTAGTGTTACAGTGAGGGAGAAAGAAGGGGCAGTTGAGGAGGATGCCAGTCCTGAGAAGCCAAGTTTGCTTGGCTGAGGAGGTGCCATTGCTTCACCTTGAGTGGAAATGGAACACAAGTCCAGCTTCTGTTTAATCACCTATTTACTCTTGCTTAGCAGTTACAGTGCTCTAGCCCAGCCCTGAGCCTCCTGCTGACCAGTTTGCTGCTCGCCCTCCGGGCTCGTTTGCCGCAGGCTCAGGCCTTCCATTGGGCTGATGTGCCAGGGAGCCCTCTGACCTTGCTGGGCTCAGCACAGCCGCTCAGACAGAGGCTGCTCTGCACAAAAGAGAGCTGAGGGATGCCGGGAGCTAAGAGGGCTGTGTGCTGCGGCCTCTCCATAAAGCTCTTGGTAAACTGAGCTCTGCAGGGTGTAGGTGCTTACCACAGTGAGGCTGAGTCACCAGTTGAGGCTTCTGAAATCCATAGTTTTAACCTGGAGAGCGGCGTGTATAGAAAAGAAATTATAAGTCTTAATGAATGGTTGCTTTGAGTATGGATTATACATTGCTAGCAATATGCCACTGTTTAGAGCACATCATTAGCCTCTAAGAGCTGCAGCGACTGAACTTTTGTGTTTGCTTCAAAAGTGCCACAGTACAACATTGGAGTCTTTCTGCTGCAGTAACCACTGGTTGTTACAAATCCCTTCATGAATGCATTATGGAAAACTGGGGCAGAGTTCTTCTCTAGCCAGCCAAGTGCATGCCTGCTGGGGCTTTGTGCTAGGAAACAGTGAATAAAGTTTTTTAAAGCCAAAGTACAGTAGAAACACATTTTACACACACAAGTATGTTGCACCAGAGCAGTATTTGCTCAAGTTCCCCGCTGGCATCTGAAATTTGTATTGGTTTGCAATGCAGAATTTATTTGCCAGGTGTTTCTTCCAACGGGTTCATTCTTGTTTCTTTTCATCTGTTAGCACCCTCAAAATAACTCATCTCTGCACATCTATTATTTTATTGAGTGTTCACGTAGAGAGGTCTCATTGTGCTTCCCTCTATGCTCTGCTGCACAGAAAATGTATTCTCTGGGGAGAAGCAGCACGTGTTTAACTCTGCTCTGCTTCTCAACTGTGTTAGCCCAGGCAGAAGCCCATCCTGTTTGACACCCTGTGACATTCTGCTTGGAGCTTCATCTTTTGCAACATGCCACTGATGTTTGGCTCTCTCCAAGTGGGTGAGGATCTTCACAATTTCAGCAAAGACAAAATAGTCTGAGGAGTTACCCCTCATGTTGGGACCCAACCCATCTACGGGTCCAGGTGCTTCCATGGAGAAAATGTATAAGCTTGGGCCTCCACCTTTTGCTTCACTAAGGAGTCAGAAGGTATCAGTGACAGTAATTATGGTAATGCATGGCAGTATAAGAGGCCATAAGAAATTATATTACCAGAGAAGATTGTTAGTATTATTTGGTATTCATGAACATAAGGCACAACTTAGAAAAGTGATTGTATGTTAAGCAGTGAAAAGCTCTGTTGTTAAAGAGTAGCTCAGTGAAAACTCTTGGAAAAATCAGTTGACAGAGATGTTTGGGTATTTAAGAACACAGAGAAAACAGCAGTATTTTAACACTATTTCCTATAGAGCCTGTAGGTGGCTGAATGATAGCAAAAGCAAAGAATTTGGTGCTTTGTGGCTCCTTCATGTTCTTGAATCAGTCTAAAAACTGAGCTGAGGGAGAATAAGATAAGCTTTCACAGAGAACTTTTCCTGTTCACCACTCTATGTGCTTTTGCTCCTGCTGTACAACTAAAAATGCAAAGGAAATGAAAAAAATGTATTTTACTGTTTGGAAATGAGAAATGGATAAGTAAATAGAAGCTAAGGCATTGTCTTGTGGAGCAAAGCAAAGGGAATTGACAAGCAGGAGGAAGAAGGAGTAAGGATCCATATTTAACAGAGAAATGGGGAGCAAACCCAAGAAGTCTGAAAAGAAGTAACCCCACAGCAGCCTAGATATTCATGTTTGAATAGCTAATCTAATTCCTGTAGCACCTCAGTGTGCAGCTCTTACGAATAGTTACACATTTCCATTAGGCACAGCTGTCCTCTTCCTTCTACAGGGAGCAGTGAATGAAAACCCTGATGACTGCTGCACGCTTTGCATTTATTTCCTGGCAAAACAAACAAACTAATTAAATGATCAACAGAACTACAGATTCATAGATTCACAGAATGGTAGGGCTTGGAAGTGATCTCTGGAGATCAGCCAGTCCAACTACCCTGCTAAAGCAGGGTCACCTAAATCAGGTTGCTCAGGATCACAGTGTCCAAGTGGAGTTTGAAAGCCTTGAGTGGAGATTCCACAACCTCTCCGGGCACCCTAGCCCAGTGCTCTGGCAACTTCAAAGTGAAGAAGCTTTTCCTCCTGTTTAAGTGAAACCTCCTGTGTTCCAGTTTGCACCTGTTTGCACCCTTGTCCTATCACTGGGCACCACTGAGGAGAGTCTGGCCCCATCCTCCTGACACCACACTCTAGATATTGATCAGAATTGAGAAGATCTCCCAGCCTGCAATTTTGCAGGCTAAGCAGCCCCAGGTCACTCAGCCTTTCCACTTCACAGAGATGCTCCAGTCCCCTCAGCATCCTCATGGCCCTCCATTGGACTCTCCAGTAGTTGCCTGTCTCTCGTGAACTGGGGAGCCCAGAACTAGGCGCAATACCCAGATGTGGCCTCACCACAGCAGAGTAGAGGGGCAGGAGAGTCTTCCTCAACCTGCTTGCCAGATTCTTCTTAATGCACCTCAGGAGTCCATTGGCCTTCTTGGCCAGGAGAGCATCTTGGTGGCTCATGGTGACCTTGTTGTGCACCAGCACTCCCAGGAGCTTCTCCGCAGAGCTGCTCTCCAGCAGGTCAGCTGTGCTTGTGCAGGGCATCATTCCTGCCCACCTGCAGGACTCTGCACTTGCCTTCGTTCAATCACCCAGGGCATTATGGCATCACACCTGAGAGCTTTGCCCACCAGCTGCCTTTTTGGTGGACATGGGATCACTCAATGGCAGGGCCATACTCTCCTCTACTTTTGTGATGCACAGACACAACTATAAGAGCAAGGAGATGTGATGAAGAAAGAGTTAAATTCTAAGTGCTTCCTGGCATCCAAACTACTGCTCACAGCCTTGTTTCTGTAGTGTTTGTCACCAGAACCAGTATCCTTTGAACTCCTCATTCTGGTATTAAGCAGCATTCAACAGACTGTCACCACTGCCACAAAGACACAAATGCTCTGCTTCTGTCCCAGAGGCTGCACAGAAAGCTTTTAGCCCCTTTTAGCCCATCAGAAACTAGTGCATAAATAAACTAGGTGGCTGTTGCCAGACCACTTGTGCCCAGAAAACCTTCCAGCCATGAAGTCATGGAGCTTAGACCTGGTTCACTTGCCACATTGAACTGTGGCTCCTTCCCCTGGTGGAGCTCCAAAAGTCAGCGCAGCTGACTTGGCTGTGCCAGCACAGCTCTGCGACTTGTGGCACAGGCGCAGCCACCAGCCCTGCCATCAGCACACACTGGTGGCTGCTTTGCCTCTAAGCTGGTGGCTTCCATGGTGATGAATCTATGGCCAGCATTTGGGGATCAATAGCATGTGTATAATGGTTGGGAGCTTTTTTTTCTTAGAGAGTGTAGTTATAAGGGAAAGGATGAAATATCAGTGCACAATTCAGCATAGAGCTTCCAGTTTTTCTGAGCCTAGTTCACTTTTCCTCCTTTAGTTTTGGTGTGATTTCCTTTTTCTTTTTTTTAAATAAAAAGATCTTTTAATCCAGTTTTACTTTAAGTAATTTTAAAATCTTTTAAAGTCTTTTAAATCTCTTTTAAAGACAAACCAGTCAGCAAAATTCTCATTATCAGTTCTGGTACCAGGGACATATCAATATCACAATATTAAATATTATCAAGCAATATTATCTTTGCTTCTGTCATGGCAATAAATGTTTACAGTTTTGGTGATTGCAGGAAAAAAAGGAAGAATTGGATAAAGCTCCACCATTCTTGTTGGATAAGAAGTGAGATAGAGGAACTGAGACATTGCCTTGATAACAGGTAAGGACTACTTGGGGTACTTAGGCTTTAGCTTCAAAATGTAGATCCATTTAGATGGGAAAGGAGACTTTCAAGGTTCTGAATGAGGCAGAAGGTCAGAATTGTTCATTCAGGGGCACAGAGTATCAGTCTCTACAATTTAAAAACATGCTTTCCAGAGCAGGATGATGCATTAGTAGCAAAGAACTGGTAGATGTCAAAAAAATGTGCCAATTTCCCCCATATTTTTGCCACTGACCATGAATAACTCTTTGGAACTGTTCTTCTATCACTCCTGCTAAAGGCAAATGTTGCTCAGGACTGATGGTTGCTGATTAACCCATTTGACCTGTCACCTAACAGACTTGTGATGTAAAATGTCACCAGCTTTTTAAACAAATAACTGTGATTTCCATGTAATTGACTTTTGTCCTTTCACTGGAATTATTGCATGTGAATTTATTTCAGGATAGAACCAACAACTGCATATAAGGTGTTAAGAAAGGAAACAGACTACTTTAGTTGTTAGCTTGGATATGCTCAGCAGACAGGTGAATATTGTTTCCTTTTCCTGCAATTTGATTATCGTAAGTGATTAATTCACTTTGAGAAACACTTGGAAGTTGGTTCTATACAAAGCATAGAAGTCCTTGTTCAAAAGCACTTCTACCTGCTCTGATTTTAGCACTGGATAGAATTATTTTTACAAGAACCTAGGAGCACAGAAGGGTTTCAGAGGGCAAAAGAAGAAGAGCAAATCTGTGTCCTGAGCAGCACATGACCTAGGAGAAAGCAGAAACCAATAATGCAGAGGAGGCCAAATTCTGTTCTTCACCCAAAACAACACCACTTTAAGAACGAGGTAGTTCAAATATCACCCCGGATATGCCATTCATGATGCTGGAGTTGCCCTGGGGCCCTCCACACAAGAAAAGGAGAGAGTCCAGATCAGGGTCCAGAGTCACAGAATGGTAGGGGTTGGAAAGAACCTCTGGAACTCATCTAGTCCAAATCCTAAGCAAACACAAGTTCATCTAGATCGAGTTGTGTAGGATCACACCCAGCTGGTTTTGAATGTCTCCAGAGGAGCAGACTCCACCACCTCTCTGGGCAGCCTGCTCCAGGGCTCCAGCACACATGCAGGAAAGATTTTCCTTAACTTCCAGTGGGACTTCGTGGGTTCCAGTTTGTACCCACTGGCCCCTTGTCCTATCACTGTGCAGCACTGAAAAGAACCCAGCCTCATCCTCGTGATCTCCACCATTTAGCTATTGATCAGAACTTATCAGGTCCCCTCTCAGGCTGCTCTCCTCCAGGCCAAACAGCCTCAGGTGTCTCAGCCTTTCCTCCTCAGAAAGATGCTCCAGGCCCCCCGGTGTCTGTGCACCAGTACAAGTACAAACAAGAGCTGGTGAGGAGTACTAATACCACCTGCACAAGAGCTGGTGAGGAGTACTAATACCACCTGCACTTGTTACAGCTTGTCTGACAGAGCTTCCCACGAGTGGTCCATAAGCACTACAGTGCCTGAGTACTTGCCCTTTACAGCCCCCCACTAAGTTTATATCCAAGAAAATAATGATGGAAGGTTTGTGTTTACGGTAAGGGAATTTTTGGATGGAAATTGAAGCCTGAGCATGAAGCAAACACAGGGAACATAGATAGATCTCAGCGGAAAGGCTGATTTCTGTAGAACAAGAGAGTCCTGCAGACCCAGAGATAAATAACATACAGGTGTTGAGAGCACAGGTCATGAGAGAAATGGGCTCTGAGAACAGAGCTAGGTTGTGGTGCCTCATAAATTCTGTACCTTTCTCAGAGCTCACCCCTCTCTTCAAGTATTTAAACATGCAGCCTGCTCACAATGATGTATGGAGCAGAAATAAAAGATCCCCACAGAACAGTGAGGGTTTTTTTAGCACAGGGAAATATATAAGGTGTTAAATATTTCAGGGCAAGTCAGCAAGATCAATGGGTGGGTTTATAACAAACATCCATCTAGAAAATTATTCATCAGTGATACATGGAGATGTAATTGCAGCTAAGTAGGACAGCCAGCTCAAAACAGGACACCGAGTGGACAAAATGAAGTCACAGAATACCAGGCGTGGATGTGGAAGAGAAATGAAGGTTGCCAAGAGATGGCAAATGGATGTGATCACAGCATTTACCCAGACAAGATAGATGAGCAAAGTACAAGGCAGAGAAAAATGGCAGTAGCTCTCTTACTCCATCACTTGCCTTGTATCAGCAGCTGTTACTACTAATATGATGCTATCTGTGTTACTCATAATCAAAGTTTTGTATTTTCAGTTGATTTGCCATATCAGATAGAGCTCCTGTGCAAGAGAGAAATGTGTACTCATTAGAGCTGCTGAGAACAGGTTGTGGCAGAGAGAATTGCTGCTGGGCTTCTTGTGTGGCTGCTGCCGCTGCTACTGGAGCCGAGAGCAGCCAGTTAATGAATTAATTCCTGATTGAAATATTCCCTATGGGATCCCTCATAAAACACAGACCTTGTTTGCACAAGGAACAGAAATAGGCAACAGTCATCTGCCCTGCATGGCTCTGTGCTTCACAAAACTGCACATACCCTCTGCTCTCTCTGCTCTGCTTCACTGCAGGAATAATCATCATTTGCTGGTGCAAGCTCAAGAAGTGGTAACTTGAGGGACAGGCTCCTGTGGCTCAGGATGTGGCAGGGCTTCTCCCATTATATAGGTGTGTTATGTCCCTGGACAAAGCTGGCCTGTCATATCTATCTATCAGAAACAGAGAAGAGCAGGAGTTCCTATTTGGACACTATTAATTATGTGCATGTATGCATGCATTATTTTTTGGGTCCAGAGAAGAGCAATGAGGCTGGGGAAGGCTCTGGAGAACAGGTCAGGTTAGGAGTAGCTGAGGGACCTAGGGTTGTTAGGTCTGGAGAAAAAGAGGCTGAGGGGAGACCACTTCACTCCCTACAACTCCCTGAAAGGAGGTTGGAGCCAGGTTGGGGTCAGTCTCTTCTTCCAAGTAACGATCAACAGGACAAGAGCAAATGGCCTCAGGTTGCACCAAAGGAGGTTTAAGTTGGATATTAGAAGAAGCTTCTTCACTGATAGGGCTCTCAAAGACTGGCACAGGCTCCACAGGGAGGTGGTCCATTTCTGATAATCAATGGACAATCCATATTTCCAGTTCATGTGTAGGATGCAAGTGCACTACCGAGTGTATGAATCTACCAACCTGCCCTGGTTTAAATCTGACTGGCAGCTCAGCCCCATGCAGCTGCTCTTTTTATCCCCCACAGTGGGATGGGGGAGAGAATCAGAAAAAGTGAGCAAACTTCTGGGCTGAGAGAAAGTCAGTTTAACCCCAGTTCCCTCAGCTGCTCCTCACCACATATGTCCTCCAGACCCTGTCCCAGCTTCATTCTCCTTTGCTGAAGCCTCTTCTAGCAATCCAATGCCTGTCTTGTAGTCAGTGCCCCACACCTGAGCCCAGTAGTGAAGGTGGAGCCCCAGCAGTGCCCATCTGTTACTGCTGCCATCCCTTCAGTAAGAACTTTGCATTTGTGACAGTCACAAACCAGTGTCATGCTGAGCTGTTAGAGAGCAGAGGCAGAGTGGGGAGGGTGGAGGGAAGCATACCCATACTGTAGTTCATAGTTACGTCCTCAGCCCCAGCCTGAAGTCTTTCATCAGCTGCATTATTGATGAGGACTGCTCTAGGAACAGAAAATACTCTGTTGTCACATTGATGGGTCAGCAAAGGAGAAAGAAATCCAGGAGCAATAAAATGTGGAGGGCCTTGTGATTTTGTTATTAGTTTTACAGTCTGATGGTGGCAACTTGCTGTTTAATGGGCAGGTTTCCTTCCACTCCACTCCACTCAATAGGTCTTTTCTGCTGATTTCACTGCTCTAGCTTCTCCACTTGCCCTTCTCTTCCTTGATGATTGCAGATGTTATTTAATGTCTGTCAATTGGTGTTTCAGCAACTTCTTGGTGATACATCAAAAAGGGCAATAGGCTTTTACCACCGCGTCAGCTGCTTTATTAACTTCCTTTATTTTAGAATATTGAAGCTCAGGACTAATAATTTTTCCTCTCTCTTTGTTGACAGTGGGAGATCTTATGAGAAATTTTAAATGATACCTGTGACTCTGCAGCTCTGTTAATGCTGAGCCTGCAGAGACAGCTCTGATGCCGCCTCATCTGGAAGCTTTCCCTCTGTCTCTTGCTCTCCTTGATGGTCTTAGAGGGGAAAAAGTGATGAGGTAGAACTAAAACAAGCTCTCAGGCACGTGAAGGAAGACTGGGACTAGCAAAAGGAAGACTGGGACTAGCAATTAGACACCACATTATCTAACTAATCACACAGGTAGCTTTCTTTCAAGGTGTTGTTGAGACTGGGTCCACCATATTAAATGCTGCCAAGATCAACACTGACTACCAGTAACAGCCTTATGGAAGGAGGTTGTAGGGAGGTGTGAGTTGGTCTCTCCTCCCAGGTAAATAGTGATGGAATAAGAGGAAATGGCCTTCAGCTGCATCATGGGAGGTTTAAGTTGAATATTAGGAAAAATGTCTTTGCTGCAAGAGTGGTCAGGGACTGGAACAGGCTGCCCAGGGAGGTGGAGGAGTCCCCATCCCTAGAGGCGTTCAAAAACTTGCAGATATGGTTTAGTGGACACAGTGGTGTTGGATTGATAGTTGGACTTGATCTTAGAGGTTTCTTCCAAGGCTGTGATAGTTGGTGGCCTATTTGAAAGCTGATAATTTAAGGTAAGTAGACCTTTATCCACCACCACAGTGGTCACTAGCAACATCTGCAAAGAGGCTGTGAAACTACCTTTGGCACATCCTTATGTATGAGGACAGCAAGAGAAAATTCAGAAAGCAATCCAATGTTTCAGGTGATGTTTTGTCAAAGTAGCTGAGCTCAAATACTGCTGAAATACCATTTGGTTTCCTCTCTGCTGTGGTTTTGCACTGCTCTCTCATACTGAGGGCTACTGCTTGCTCTTTGCTTGTTGATAGCATTTCTGGACTATAAAATTAGGAGATTACATAGAGCGAGGATGGTATCCAGGCTGGAATCTACCTAAGACTAGTGATGAGGTTTAGAAGTGCAGAACTGGAGAATTCAGCCTGCCATGGTTTTCATCATTGTAATGAATGATGTCAAATAGTTCACTGCAACTTCCTCTTTTCCATGCAGGGATAGAATACATTTGGAACTGGGCTGATTAATGGCTGTTAATAATGAAGTACAGGAAAATCCCACTGTATATATAGCTAATGCTTAAGCAAAACACAGTACACTTTGTAGGACTAGTCCCTGAAGGTGTTCCAAAAACATGTAGACATAGCATTTTGGGCCATGCTTTAGTGGTCATGGTAGGTTGATAGTTGGACCTGATGACCTTAGAGGTCTTTTCCAACCCAAAGGATTCTATTATTCTATGCATTAAGTTGCACTGTAGGCAAGCTAGGCTTCCACCTGAGAGCTACAGCCAAGGAACACCCTCCCCTGGAGACCACAGACCTTCTCTGATCATGCTGGAAGCTGCCATGGGACAGACCCTTCACAGACTTCCCCAGGTAAAACCAATTTGGTTTTCTCTACTCCATCCTACTCTTTATAGAACAGTGGGAGTAGCTCTAGGAGATCTACCACAGAGGTGACTGAGAGGTTTCTCAAATCCTTTGAAGATTAAAAGCATCATTTGAGCTGAAAAGTGTAGTTTGGGTATTTCTAAATATTTTTTAGTGCCATTTTTGAAGTAGGTTATTAAAACTTTCCTCCAAGCCTTCTGGGTCTTGTCGAGTAGTCACTTGGAAACAGAGACGATAGATGGTACCTGTAGCTGTACTTCACTCAGGGAATAATTAGTAACATTCAGCTTCAAAAAACCAGACTTACCTCTTCCCCTGCTGCCAAGAGCCAGGAGCTAGACAGAGTCTGGAGAAGCTGCCTCCCAGGGAATATGTTGCTCGTGAGCAGGAACCTTCATCAAAGGGAAAGATCTCTCTCTTGGGAACATCTGAGTCCTGCAGCTCTCTGGATTTCTCAGGGTGACCTTCAAACACTTGTACCACACAGGGAAATCCCACTGGTGAGGAAAGATTGATTCAGTGAGTTTTCCACTTGCTACAAGAGGCTTCCTGAGTGAGGAGGGAGAGCCCTGTGCCCGCTTCTCTCTCACTCCTTTAATATTCATTTTCTAGGCTGTAGATACAGCCCTGGCATAGCCATCCCAGCATTTTGGCTGTGGGGAGGTGTGGCTGCTCCCAGCGTCCCCTGGCTTGGCACCTGTCTCTTTCCATGGAGGTAAAAAGCACAAATAGCACAGGAGGGTAGGCAGTGCCTAAGGTAACAGACACTCGGGGACAGGCGAGGTGACTCCCTCTGCCTGCGTTTGGCATGGTGGTAAAGTCTGGTGCCAGCTGACACTTCTGCCAGGGCTAAAGCCTTTCCTGGGTCTCCATTACGATGCTGCTCCAATTGTAGTCAACTCCACAGCTTTTTAAAAAATCCAAACAAGCCCAACTGATATTGCCTCTGCTGCCCATGTGTGGTGCTTCATCTCACAGGTGCCCTGTTGGACACCTAAGGCTATGCGTCTCAGCCACAATGCATTGTCTTAAACAGGAGAGTCAGCAAAAGTCAGAATCATAGAACATCAGCTTGGGAGGGTGCTCAAGGATCCAAGCTTCAAACTTGTTTTCTAAAGATAACAATCCTGTAACAGTGAGTTGCATTTTGGAAAGGAGACACTATTCATCTCAGGACAGGAAGGCAGGTGTGCAAAGGCAGTGCCCAGTGACCCTGTGCTGAGACCCTGCTCGCCTGCTGCTCTGCTTTGGGCAGTGGCATTGCCCTGGTCTTCTGCAGCTCTGAGGCTGGAAGCTGCTTCCCAATCTAGGCCGGGTGAATGAAACTATAGAAGTAGTAGTAAATCATATGTACCATCTCTCCCTGGGGAGGTGTGCTACATACACACAACAGCACTCCAGCTGAGAAAACCAGTCCCAGTGTGGCTCTGGAAGGGGAGGAAGCTAGCACTCAATACTAGCACTGCAGGAGTGGGCACCCCCATCCCACCCAGTCTCTGCAAAGCTGCTTCTCCCTGTTTTAAATTCAGAGCTTCAGTTGCCTCGATCCAAGAGGTTAAATACTTCAAATCACATCAGTGCCCTAAGATTGTAAAGGGCCAGCTCAATGATGATGGCTGCAAGTGGTAACATCAAGAATGCAAATCATCAGCCAAGTGACAACTGTTAAGCTGTAGTAAAAAGTATGCTGCTTCTGCTTAGCAGACAGGCAGACAGCAACGATGCTGCTACAAGATTTGGGGAGGGAAGCAGAGTTCAGAGTGGAGGGAAATAATTTGTTCTCTTGTCTCTTTTGAAAACAGAGATCCACAGCTGAGATCCGTCACCGGGCAATGTCCCTACTTTATTAGTACATGCAGGATGTTGACAAGTGAAGACAAATATTAAAAGAACCTTTTGTATAATACCAAATTCACCTTATTAGACCAGTTCAATGCTTTCTGTGAGTCACAGATGGCATAAAACAGCCTTTAAAGGCAAAAGCCTCTGGCTGCCGACTGCTTGCTAATGTCATATAAATTCCAGCAGCAGATAGAGCTTGTCCAAATAGTTCTGTATATCACATTGATTTAATCTTTTCCTTCCATCAGGACACAGTCCTAAACTGTGCAGAAATTCATTTGCTTTAAACGTGCAAAAGAGATTTCTTTGCAAAGTCAACAGCCAGCATGCAAGGAACAGCACTTCACATGTGCCTCGTTTTCAAATGGATGCTCAAAGCCTTCTGCCAAAACCACAGAAACTTGGAAATGACCTCCACCTACCAAATAAATTATCACAGAAGGGTAGGATCACAGAGTGGTGGGGGTTGGAAGTGACCTCTGGAGATCACCTAGTCCAACCCCCTGCTAAAGCAGGTTTGCCTAGAGCAGGTTGCGCAGGAGCATTTCCAGGCAGGTTTTGAAAGCCTCCAGAGAAGGAACTCCACAACCTCTCTAGGCAGGCTCTCTACTTCAGGCTCCAGCACCCACAAAGTAAAGTTTCTTCTCACGTTCAAGCAAAACCTCCTGTGTTCTTGTTTGTACCCACTGACCCTTGTCCTATCATTGGCCACCACTGGCCCCATCCCCATGCCCACTTCCTCCTCCTGCCTTTGTAATTTATTGCTGCTGGAGGGCAGAGAGTTAAAGACTATCTTGAGATTTTAAAAAAGCACAGCTGGATGATTTTATGATGCTGCTCACATCCCACTGGCATCGTGCAGTTCACAGGGTGAATTATAGTGTAACTGTCACATGGCATTTCACCTCTGGCTCCAATAAAAGCAAGATCAAGCCTCATCTCCTTCTAAATAATGAGGATAAGTGATATTGTGTTGCCACCAGTGTCCATCCTGTGCTTGATGAATCTCTAAGCCAACCTCTCATGGTAAATCTCACATGCCTGCTGCATCGAGCTGCTCTTGGTAACAGTGCAAAAGCTGGTGGAGGCATTAGTGCCAGCTGTAAAGACCACACCACCTTAGTGAAACCAGCGATGTTATTCTCATCACACAGTTTCTGACACATCTGTGGCCTCTGAGTATGGCATTTACTGATGGGCATCGTAACTGTAGGCAGGCTGCAAACAAAACCCCAGCCAAATATCAATATAGCAAAGAAAACTGAGGCTGTAGAACTGTCATTTGGAAATGAGCAGCTCTGAGGACCCACTTTGCCATGAGGAAACGAGACACAGCCCCACTGAAGCAATGAGAAAGGTTTGGTTAATGCTCCTCACTTCAAATGATTATTTCTGAACGTTGTGAGGAAAACTTTGCATTAGCGTGTGGGAATCAGTCATAGAAACACAGAATCATTAAGGTTGGAAAAGACCTCAAAGGTCTTCAGCTCTAACCATCAAACCAACACCTCCATGTCTATTAAACCACTTCCCCACTTGCCATGCCTACACAGTTTTTGATCCCCTCCAGGGATGGTGACTCCACCACCCCGCTGGGCAGCCTGTTCCAACGTTTGACCACTCTGTCAGTATAGAAATTTTCCCTAATATCCAATTTAAACCTCCTATGGTGCAATCTCAGGCCATTTCTCCTCATTCTACCTTTGCTATTGGGGAGATAAAGCCAATCCCCATCTCACTACAACCTTTCAGGGAGCTGTAGTGAGCAATAAGGTCTACCCTCAGCCTCCTCCAGACTAAACAATCCCAGGGCCCTCAGCTGCTCCTCACCAGACCTGTTCATGAGCTTCATTGCCCTTCTCTGGACATGCTGCAGCACTTCAGTGTCTTTCAAAACTAAACTCAATACTCAAGGTCTCACCAGTGCTGAGTTCAGAGGAACAATCCCTTCCCAGGTCCTGCTGGTGACACTATTGCCTGTGTGCCTCATGGCTACCTGAGCACACACTGCTCATCTCCAGCCAGCTGTGGATCCACACTCCCACATCCTTTTCTGATGGGCAGCTTTCGGCCACTCTGTCCCTCTGCTTATGTGTATATGGAAACTCACATTCGTTCCTCAGGCAAAATCTACATTCCTAATAGATGATTCTTTGGTGAATTCTTTTCTAATGCACAGACTCACTGTGAAATTTGGATGTGTTTTTTTCTCTGTCATCACTGCTGCTTATGACTGATCTTCCAGACTAAAATGGCTTTGAGGTCTGGTGAAGTCCATTACTTTGTGAGACACTTCCTTTGGAACTGGTCCATATAGAGTGTCACTATCCAACAAAATATCTTTACTTGCTTGGCCTTTAGTACTTGGAAGACATTTTTTTCTTTGGCAATTTGAACACCAGGTTCTGTGAGATAAAACCTAATGTAGCTCTTTTGGAGAAGCATCTGGAATTCATCTGTGTAAAGAGTGAGCACAGACTCGCAGAAGATAGTGTTTGTAAAATGATTACCCACCTCCTTGATTTAATAAAGTTTTACAGAACTCCAGATTCAAGTTAATGCAGCTCTGAAACAACCAGTTGGATTTACAACGTAAAGTAACAACTAATCACAGTCTCTTTTATTTGCTGCTTTTCATTTGCTGCCCCTCAAAGTGCCTTACAAAGGAGGTAAATATCATTATCCCTAATTTAGGAGCAGCACAACGGGCAGCCAGAGAAGTAACTAACCACCTTCTGAGCTTTTCCTGAAGACTTTCCCAAGCAGAGATCACACATGTGAAAGGCTAATTACTTTTGCTGTCAGGAGTGTGAGCTTTCCAAACCTGTGGTCTCAAATGCCAGCTAAACCACCTTCAGCAAACACAGCCCAGGCAGAGGATGGTGGAGATCTCCAATATGCAACCAGCTCATATTTCTAAAGCAGTTTCTAAGGTACCCCATGTGACATGGGCTTGCTGCATTTCATTACCCACAGGGGAAGTCACTAGAAAGAGAAACACCTTTGCTTTCATCAAAAATATTTCCCATTCTTGTCCAGAGCAGGACAGTGAGGTGGGCAAGCTCTCCTGCCCTGGACACCACACCTGAAACCACCTACACCTGCTGACTGCCCTAAGAGTGCTGAAGAGCAGCCCTCACCCAAAGAGGCAGAAATGACCCTTTTGGAATTGTAAGTAGTTTGTTAAAGCAAGAACCAACACATGGAATCATAGAATGGTAAGGTTGGAAGGGACCTCAAGGATCATCCAGTTCCAACTCCTGCCATAGGCAGGGACACCTCCCACTAGAACAGGTCACTCAAGGCCTCCTCCAACCTGGCCTTGAACACCTCCAGGGAAGGAGCAGCCACAACCTCCCTGGGCAACCTGTGCCTGTGTCTCACCACCCACACTCCAAACAACTTCTTCTAACATCCAGTTTCAATCTCCCCTCTGCCAGTTTAAACCCATTGCCCCTTGTCCTGTCATTGCAAGAACCTGTCAATAGTCCCTCCCCAGCCTTCCTGTAGCTCCCTTCAGATACTGGAAGGCTACTATAAGGTCTCCTGGAAACCTTCTCTTCTTCAGGCTGCAGAGCCCCAGTTCTCATAGCCCAAGCTCCAAATCTCATAGCCTGGATAACTGGAAATTAGTAGCCACATAACTGGAAATTCTTTTGAGGAACCATCATCTTCCTTTGTGTGCTGGAGCTCTATCCAACAGCTCAAGGGTTGGCAGGAGTGTGCTGTCACACAACTCCTGACATTCAGGTAACTGTGTTGGACATGGCCATGATCTGGAGGAAGTCTGATAGGCTTAGGAAATGTCTTTGCTATCCCTAACCTATGGCTTGGCATGCAAATGGTGTGGTAACTGCATTTCCTGTAACAGAATGTTAGATACTGGGCTGATACCACCACTGGTTCCTGCTACCAAAAAAAAAAAAAGAAGAAGAAATAAAAAGTGTTATGGTGAGGTTCTCTTACATCCACCACACAGAAATCCTAATGTTGACATCACTCTTCAATTGGTGAACACAGAAGACTTCAACATTGCTATGCAACAATTTCAATTTATGGGCTTGAACAACTATATTTATCACATCCCTCAGGTAGACAGAATGTGATAAGCTTTATAAAAGGCCTAGAATTGTTTTGCCAATGCACATTCACCCTTATTGGGAATTTCCTCACTATCCAGCTCTTAGGCTTTTCTTGATGAGGAACGGCAAGTTGTGCCAAACTGCTGTAGCAGTCTCTGCATCAGTAAGAGCAGTGGAAGAATTAAGACTCTGTCATTTTCCAGTTGCAACAAATAGTAGGATTTCCCTCAAAAAAATTGTTTGTTTGTTTTTTTAAATCAAAGCTGGGCTTCATTTCCAGAGTAGATTTCAGCATGGTCACAGCAAAGCACCACTGTGTAGGGCAAGAAAGCTGCTAGGCTGAGTCAAAGCTTGAACCTGAATTCCTTCAACGTGGTTATGAATAGAAGTGCAGCCCTGGAGTGGCAAAGGAGGCACTGAAAAGCACACATAGCAAAGGCTAATTGTTGCTGTGAAGAACACAGGCTTGGAAAAGGCATCCTGCGTCACTCTGTCCAGTCCCCTGCTGTCTCAGGCAACCACAACACATAATCCTTGTCATAAATTTATCAAGTTCCATCTCCAACCCAGTTAGGTTTCTTGCCCCTGATGGGAAGTCTGTTCCCAAACCTCACTGTGCTGAGAGTTAGAAGTATTCTTCTAATTTCCAGCTTACATTTATTCATGGCCGATCCAGACCTATTTGTTCTTCTGCCAACATTGTTCTGTAGCTTAAATAGCTTCTCTCTCTCTCTCTGGTGTTTACCACCCCCAATGAACATGTAGGAGCAGGCTGTCCCTTCGGCCCCTCACTGTCATGCCATCCTCTTTGTACATGAGCGACAGTCCCCCAGGATGACGGAGGGACTATTTTTTTAGGAAGTCTAGCTGCAAATGAATGCAACACTCTACCTTGCTGTCCAGGATGGCCAAAATTCATCACTGGGAGTCAGGCTATTAGTAGAGCCCTGTGGAGCTCCAACTCACAGTTAGGAGCATCCCAGGGAAAAGAGAAGTGTAAAGCCTTGGTAGACCAGCCATAACAGACACCTCATAATAGGGCCAGTTTAACACATTTCCCCAATTAGCCCTTACTAATTTTGAGTCTGAAGAGTGTAATTTAATTACAAAACAGACCTACTGATCCACAGCAGCTAGGCAAGGAAAAATTATCATCAGCAACTGAGTTAAACAAATACTTTCAGCAATTTCAGTGTGCTTGTGAGAAGAGGGAAAAACATCCACGCTTTTAAGCATAATGGGAGTAACTTGTCCAGGAGCCTGTGGTGCATCTGAGCCAAACATTTCTCCTTAGAAGACTCCTCTGTGAGTGCCTAACCTAGCTTGGTTGCAGCTCTCAGCTTTCAGGAGGCAGGTTCTGAGATGTTTTGACAGCCCTTGATCTCAGTATTGAGAGCCTCTCCACATTCCTTAGCATATCCCAGAGCAATTTGAAAAGGTTCTGGCCTCCTGCTGTTTCTCATTTCTGTGCTTTTGTCCAGGCTTCCACGATGAGGGTAGGAAATCTCAGACTACCAGAATGCAAGTGGCCTTTTCTCAGTGAGAAATGCTCAAACAGTGGCTTGTCAAAGATGCACATTTAACTGCATTCCTTTCTCACTGTTTTTTTTTTCTTTATATGTATCATACCATCCTCAACCAGAACCTCCAAGTCCTCCTCCTCATCACTGCTCTCTCATAATTGGTAGTGTTAGATAATGATTGGACTCAAAGATCTTAAAGGTCTTTTCCAACTGAAACAACTCTAAGATGCAAAGATCAACCATATCATACCATATATCATACAACTGTTCTGGAGTGGGTTTGGTAAAGGAGTTAGGAGTGGTAAACTCTCCTGGGAGGTCCTATATGTTGAGGACTGTTTACCCAGCAATTTAACTCCTGCTAGTATAACTGCAGTTGCTGTTACAAGTGTCTAGCTCTCTTCCAGCTTCACTGCAATATCAGTGTTCTGGTCAAACTACATTGTTCAGAGGGCTCTCTGCTTTCAGGATGCTCATAAGGGTCAAAAAATTAATCCATAATTTATTTTCAGAATATCCTTGAGCTTGACACAGATTCTTAGAGGTTACTCAGTGAGAAAGTGAGCAAGATTGACAGCAAAAGAGTGAGAAAGAGAAAGGAAGGAAAC